>CAMZMU010000043.1:0-253308 GCA_947311845.1 Poa pratensis | reverse complement strand
TGGAAAACTATGCTAGAAAGGCAAACAGAGAGGTGAAAATACTTCGTACTGACAATGGTGGCGAATTTTGTTCGAATGTTTTTAATGATTTTTGCAGAACAGAAGGAATTGTCAGGCACCTCACCATCCCGTACACGCCCCAGCAGAATGGGTGTAGCGGAGCGGATGAATAGGACCATCATCTCCAAGGCTCGCTGCATGATTTCCAACGCTCGCATGAGTAAGCGTTTCTGGGCTGAGGCGGCAGCCACCGCTTGTTACTTGATAAATAGGTCACCATCTATTCCCCTCGACAAGAAAACTCCTATGGAGGTATGGTCAGGTACTCCTGCTGATTATTCACAGCTTAAAGTTTTCGGTTGCACTGCTTATGCTCATGTTGATAATGGAAAATTAGAGCCGAGATCTGTTAAGTCTGTTTTCATTGGTTATGGTTCGGTGTAAAAGGATATAAGTTGTGGAATCCAAATTTGTCTCAAGGTGGAGTGTTGTTTTGTGGTGATCCAAATTTGTATACTGATAAAGCCCAGCTTGTGAAGAGGAGAGCGGAGCGTCCCGGAGATCACGTCACCGACCTAGTTTAGGTCAGGGCTCCTATATACATCTTGTAAGCCGCCAGTTAGGATAAGCCAAATATTGTAAACACACGGGGTTTGTAACCTCACCGATATAGTGAAATATTGCTGGGGCGCTCGTGATTTTTTCCTCTCTTTTGTTTGGACCCGTTGGTTTGATCTTTCCGCTCTTCATCATTTTCTTGCTATTTTTGTATCAAGATATATTAGTAGATGTTTACCCAAGTGCTAAAACAAACGAGTGCTGGATGACACGAACGAGCAATCTCCTCTCCGCCGTCTGATGCGTCTGGTTCCCGAATCGCGACGCCCGGAATTCCGACAACGCGTAAAGAAGCGACAGCGACATATCCGGTCAACGGGTATTCTCTAATCTCTATCTTCTCGTTTTTCTCCTCCATAATTTTCCCATTTCCCCTCACCTCTCGTACTGATCCGCTTCCGTTCCGATCTACTCGACGCCGGCCACCTCGGCAGTAGCGGCATCGCCTGCGCGCGTCCATGGTGTCCCCATGTCGCTCGTCGTCGGCCGCCTTGGCATCGTAGCAGACGGCCGATGCTAGCGGCGGCGGCCATGGCGCTCGCCTGGGAGGGGATTTGCCCAGCCGTGACCAGGACTTCAGACCCTCACAGGAGCGACCTCGTCAGCGTCCAATCCGAGCCCCCTCCCATTCCACTGATCCCCTCACAGCCCAGGTGAGGAGGTAGCTGCCAGTGCTGGGGGTGGGCGAGCCGCGAGCGGACATGATGGAGATGGACTGGGAGTAAATGGGCCTCGTGGCGGCGACGGAACCATAGCTGGCTGGTCAATGGAGACGAAGAGCATGTTCAACCTATCCTCCTTGTGCGTCGACATCTTTACACACAAGGTCCACTACTTTGCTAGTTCCCCTCGAGTAGTGTGATCAAGATGCTAATGAATGTCTCCGGTGCAACCAGGAAACTGTGCCAATGATTCAAGGTAGTAGCAACGTCTATAAGATCTTTGTCCATTTTTTCTTTTGATGCATCTTTTGTGATTTGGCTTTTCCACGGCTTAGACTTTCAACATATTGAGTGTAACATGGTGTTGAGAATTGAGAGAGGAGGAGCTGTTATGACCATGGTGAATGGTATGTTATGACCATGGTGAATGGTACACGTCCATCTAGGAGCCAGTATGATTGAGGCTTACGGAAACACTGTAGACTGAAATAGGAGCGACAAACAGGGGCAGCAAGCAAGGTGTTTTTTTTGGTGATCTGCATGACCAAAACTAGGCAAATTCATTCAGCTTGCCAGTACTAGTTTTGTGCAGGCAGCATTAATGTAAGGCATGTTGTTAGAGTACGTGATGGGCTTGGTCCCGTTAGTCTTAGGGTTTGCTTAGGGGTCAAGTAAACTTTACTTGAAAGTCAAGTAAACCTCTCTATATATATGGAGAGGAGATGTATCAATCTAATCAAGCAAGAATTAAGAAGGAAAACCCTTTCCCTCTTGCCCGGCCGTCGGAAAGGACCCCACGGCCGGCTCTCTCGCGTCCTCGCAGCTCTCTCTCTCCCGCTCAGCCATAACATCCATAACATCTGGTATCAGATTTCTCAGGCTCGATCATGTTCACCCCGTCGCCGCCGCTTCCTGTCGCCCTCACCCCGGAGGAGATCGTCGGAGCAATCTGCGATCTCACCACCGCCGTCCAAGGGATCTGCCTCTTCCTGGCCGGTCCCTACGGACCGCCGCCGGCCGCGCCATCAGTCGCCGCCTACGGGCTGCTGCTGTCGTCGCCGCCACTCGACGCCAGGCTGCTGCAGCCGCCGCTGCCGCTGTCCGTCTCCGGGCCGATCTATACGGCGGCCTGGGCGCCGCCGCACATCCAGTCGCCACCGGCGCCACCCCAACAGTACGGCGGGCCCTCCCGCTTCGCCGGTCCTTACGCCGGTCCCGACGGTGCGCCGTTCCACGGGGGGTCCTCCATGGTCACAGCACCGGCGCCGACCCCCGCACGGCTGCCGCCGCCGCCCTCGGCCGCGACCACGCCGCCGGTCATCACGTTCCAGCATGGGATGCCCTACGACGGGACTGCGACGACCTCATTCCCAGCAGCGCCACCGCCGTCCCAGGACAATCCCATCCAACAGATCAAGTTCCAGCCGTCGCCGTCACCGCTTCCGGCTTGGATCGCTCCCCACCACGTGTCGGCGGCGGTGAGGCTGCAGGCTGCTGCGCGCGGCCTCCTAGCGCGTCGGCATGTGCGGGAGATGCGTGATTCGCGGCGCAACGGACCTCGATCTCGTCCGCTGCGTGGGGGATCTTGCGCTTTCCCCCACGGGCGGCGGGCATGCTGTTTTTCCCGCGGGCAGCGACCTCCAAGTCTGGGACATCGACAGCCAGCCGGCGGGGAGAAGACATGGTGTCACCGACAGGAGCGCACCGCGTAGCACCACTGCATTCCGCCGCCGGCCGCCGCGAGGGCTCCCTTGGTCCCGATGGTGTCCTTGGGATCCAGGGGGCTGCAAACGCACAAGTTCGGCGCACGGAGGATTCTCGCCTTATCGTTCTGAGTCAAAAATAAAGAGTCGGAGTCTCATTCGGGTTAGGTTATTTCAGGTCAATACAATAGGCCGAGATGTAAAAGGCTTGTTTTTAGGCGTTAGGTTTGTGTGGGGTCGAATCGTCGTTAGGTTGCAGCTCGAGGACGAGCTGCATGTCCAGGTGGGGTGTAGTGTTAGAGTACGTGATGGGCCTGGGCCCGTTAGTCTTAGGGTTTGCTTAGGGGTCAAGTAAGCCTTACTTGGGAGTCAAGTAAACTTATAGAGGAGATGTATCAATCTAAGGAAGCAAGAATTAAGAAGGAAAACCCTTTCCCTCTTGCCCGGCCGTGGGAAAGGACCCCCACAGCCGGCTCTCTCGCGCCCTCGCAGCTCTCTCTTTCCCGCTCAAACCCTAGCAGCCATAACACATGTTTGGCGTGGAAGTATGTGTAGTATTTACCTCTGTACTTGCCCGATCAGTAATTTTAGGTTGCCTCACTCAAATGCTAAGTTGCCTAACATCGAGTAGCTGCATAATTGTTGCTTTGACAGTAATGCCATTCCAGCTTAAAACCTTACGGTGTCGTTACATGATGAGATTGGATGTGATTTATATCATAAATTTCAGTTTGTGACTACATCGGCCTTGAGGCATATTTGAAATACTCCCCATCGTTATCTCAGGGGTACAGGAAAAAGTTCATGAGGAAAATCCAAATCATTTACCGGAGGTTTAGAGCTTATTTTTGTCTAGGAAATATATGTTAGTAGTTAGTTGCTCTTTGAAGCTATGCTGAGGAAGCACTGAATGTTCAAGTTGCTTATCCTTTTGATTAAGTTGTAGTCTCATTTCACTGAGTTGCTGGATGCTCGATTCCTTTTTCGTATGCACGTGGGGTTGTGTATCTAAATAAGTTGCAGCTTTAGATGGCCCTGGTGTTTTTGGGATATATCTAAGTTGTAGTTTCCTTTCACTGAGTTGTTGCATCAATGCTGGATTCATTTAGTATGCACCTGGGTTGTGGATCTAACTAAGTTGCAGCTCTACATCCCCATGGTTGCCCCTGGGCTTTTTATTGCATCAAGATTGCAGCCAACGTGGTCTTAAGTTGGAGACAAACCCTGGTATGAGTAGTTCATGACTGTCTAGTTTACATGGACCAAAAGTATCCCGTGTTAATCGGTTATTGCTACTAAGTTGTGTTCTTGTTTCAATTTAAGTTGCTTCTACATCCAGTAATTTTTACTTTTCAGAGTTCTGACTTCGTGGTGTGTCTCATTCTACAAATCTATGTGTTTCAGCTATGTTCTCTTAGCTTTCCTGGAGTTGCATTATACATGTTGATCAGTTTTGAGCTATGCTTTTCATTTTGCCTGCAATGTTATCTTCATATTGAACTAAGTTGCTACCTAGGATCTCATAAGTTGCATCTATACTGATCTAAGTTGCTGCCTAGGTATTACATGTGTAGATCCACCGCAAAATTGATCCTGAGAAGGATTTGAGCTCAAGATATGCAGATCCACCACATGTTGGAAACCATGTAGGTTTTAGTTACTCTACATGAGATCCTAGGCGGAGGGCGAGCCAGCGCGTTAGGGCGAGGTGCTTCGCGGCGGGGAGCGAGCCCGCGAGCGAGTGTGTCGAGCTCTGTGTGCGGGAGAGTGACCCCTGTGTATCAGCGCAGCTGGGGGAAGGGGAACCCGGCGAGAGCGGGCGGCGAACTCGGTGGCGAGCTCGGCGGTGCAATCGAGCGGCGGTCGGCTGCGTCATCGACGACGAGAGGTACACACATTTTCTCCTCGAGGATGGCAGAGAAGTACACCAATTTCGTTGAGGATCTTGTTCGGGAGTAGCAGATGTTTGGCTGCAACTCCAAAAAAATTGCAGAGCATGAATCACAAATTTGATGCAGACAAAACACACCCCATAAGTTGCAGAGCAGTGGTATTGTTAGGTTGGATAGTATCAGTACTAAGTTTTAGAGAGCATGGAGTACTAAATTGATGCAGTCAAACACCACATAAGTTTGCAGAGCAGCAGTATTTTGTCGCAGAATATGACTTGCAGAGCATTATCATTAAAGTTGCAGAGCACGAGCGCTAAGCTATAGAGCAGTAGTATTAAATTGCAGAATATTAGTTGCAGAGCATGACCACTAGTCGCACAGCACGAGCACTAAGTTGTAGAGCATGGGGTACTAAAATTGCTCCGTAGGTTACACGACCAGCGAGTTGCGTACCATGACAACCCAACTAATGTTTTCTGTTTTTCCAATGCGCAGCGCAAGACACGGGGTGATGAAACAGCAGTAAGGACAGTCAAAGAAAGCAGTTCATGAAGTTTTACAATCCATGCACCGGAAGCAAGTTCAATCCATGTCAGGAAGCAGTTCATGAAGTTGGTCTTTTTAAGTTGCAGTTCATGAAGCAGTTCATTAAGTTCTGGTTTCGTTTTGCATAAAGTTGCAGCCAGCATGGTCTTCATTTGATCTTAGAATTTCATGGACCTTAAGTTCCAGAACCATCAGTCTACAGGGTGGAATTTGAACTGTTTTTTGCACAAAGTTGTTTCTGCATACAACTTAAGTTGCAGCCACACTAAGTATTGTTGCAATTCCACCAGTCTACAGGTTTTAGCTGCACGTATATCTGAATTTTCTGTACTAATTTGCTAATGGGGCCCTCATTTTTAGTTGCAAATCCATCAGGTCTACAGGTTTTAGTTGCAAATCCATCGGTCTACAGGTTGGTCAGCAACTTAGTTGTTGCAGATCATGCACAGGTTTGCAGAAAAATAGCCGGAATTGCGAGACGTACCAGTCCTGATGCAATCCCCTGCTTTTTCTGCTGTGTTTTTTCCCTTGAATTTGTCTCTCTTAAGAAAAGCAGGATTCGCTCCAGTGGGGGTGTCTTGGGGGACGGAGAAAAGCACCAGTTTTATCTCTGCCAGCAACAATGGCTTCTGAGCATGGTTCTCTGTAGATGAGGAAGACGATGGCTGGTTTGGGGAATGAGGCAGCGAGCGTAGAAGTAGGGTTCGCGAAGGAGGGGGGCCGCGGGTGTACCGGGCAGGTATGGACGCGCGGCGCGGCACCTGGTCGAGTGGTCGTCTTCCTTTCCTTTCCCGTATTTTGACTGGTGGGCCAAACTTTCCTTTCTGGGTGAGTGTGCTGCGGGGCGCAAACCAGCAATCAATTGCTACCTAGATGTGGCCATATGTTTATGCTGCAGCTTATGGGCAGTTCCTGAAAGCAAACGGTGAGCCACCTGTTACATGGAAGAGGGCTTCCATCATGGAGGAAGTCCTCAGGGAGGCTGATGTGGTAATTATAATTCTGAGGCTTGCAGACCAATTCCTGCTGTTGCAGTTATTAATCTTCAGAAGCTACATAGCAAGGATACATGTATATGTTAATAAAGCGATGAACTGTTTCTAATATGAATAATAATGGTGGAACTAATCACATAACAGATAAGCCTGCACCCGGTGCTTGACAAGACGACGTACCACCTGATAAACCCTGAGAGGCTGGTGATGATGAAGAAGGAGGCGGTGCTGGTGAACGTGAGCCGAGGCCCCGTGATCGACGAGGTGGCGCTGGTGGAGCACTTGAAGGCGAACCCGATGTTCCGCGTGGGGCTGGATGTGTTTGAGGATGAACCGTACATGAAGCCAGGGCTGGCGGAGATGAAGAACGCGGTCGTGGTGCCTCACATCGCATCGGCTTCCAAGGTGCGTATCATCATCCTTATATGAACTGGATGAAATCGTACATGCATGCATGCATCCATCCGCTGATTAATTGATTGATTTGCCTGGTTGTGGTTGTGCAGTGGACACGCGAAGGGATGGCAACACTTGCTGCTCTGAATGTTCTTGTGAGTATATCCTACAATCCATAGTAAACGAGATTATATATATAGGTAGTAATTACTGATGAAGTACGTATACGTATGGCGTGTCAGGGTAAAATCAAGGGGTATCCAGTGTGGGGAAACCCGAATGCCGTGGAGCCCTTCCTGGACGAGAAGGCTACACCGCCGCCTGCTTGCCCAAGCATCGTCAACGCCAAGCAACTCGGTAATTCACTAGCTATCTGACTCTCAATATTAGACAAATATTCACTAGCTAGCGAGATGATTATCTGATGGACTGTATTGCAGGCCTGCCATCTTCCAAGCTTTAGACCACTGCTTGCTATGTATATATAATCACGGAGTAGTGGCGAATATACCAAGAGCTTTGGGCTCGATCTTGATCAATTATAATGTATTTTCCGTACCTGCGAGAGGTAGGTAGGATCAGTTTGGTCATGTACTACACGAAAGTTTCTCGCCCTTTGGCGGCGGGGTATTAATTGAGATTGAAAAAGAACACATCATACTACAAGTAACCCATCCTGTCAGCCGTTTGACATTGTTGTGCTGAAATTCCACTCTTTCGAGTTTGAAGTTTTTGTTTGGAGCCAATCTGAATCGGAGTTCCGAACAAACTGGTCCCCCGATCGAGCTGGCACAAATTACCAGAAAGCTAGCTCGTGCTTAGGTTTCCTGCATTCTTCCAATGTGCACCTGCACTAATGATTATTCCTGTAAATACAAGGCTCAGTCTTGGGTTAGCAATAGCTAGCCCGAATGGGGTATGTTGGGTCAGGGTGCTCTGTTTTTCGATACACATATATTTTGTTCAAAGATGGATCAGTGTACTTGTTTAGAGATGAATGGGGTATGTTTGGAAATTCTGCCTGCTGTCTGTGTGCTTATATTTGGACGATTTTCGAGAACAAAGTTGGCAATGCAAACCGAAATTCACAATTATGCTCCACACAGATGCAATCTACTAACAAATAACAAGAAACATCCTTTTCTGACTCAAGTTCCAAGTATCAGACCGCACCTTCCTCTCCTATCACCACAAAGAGTAGCAGATCGACGCCCAGCCCAAGTATCCTTCCTAGGTCGTCTCCACCATCTCCAGCCATGCCGCCGCCCTTCCGTGGCTGGGCGGACCTGCCGCCGGAGCTCCTCTGCCTCGTCGGCCACGCCCTCGACGGCCTCAAGTGCTACGCGGGCGCGCGGGGGGCCTGCACGGCGTGGCGACGCGCGCTCGCGCCGCCGACCCCGTCGCTGCTCCTCGTCCCCGACGACGCCAGCCGCCGCCTCGCTCCCCGCGGGCCGCTCCTTCGACCTCACCGCCTTCCCGTCGGGGGCACACTGCGTCGGCTCCAGCAGCAACGGCTGGCTCGCCCTCGCCTTCTCCGTCGGCGGCACCCTCAGCCTCTTCAACCCCGTCACCGCCGCCGAGATCGTCCTGCCGCCGCTCCTCTCCGACCTGCCCTCCAAGATCGTCTTCGCGCCCGACCCCGCCAGGGACGACTTCGCCGCCGCCGCCGCCGCCGTCTGCGGCGCGGACAGGCTCGCCTACGTCACCGCCGGGGCCAGCAGGTGGGCCGTCCTCGACCCGCTCCGCCTCGCCGACGGAGACCAGCTCGCCGACCTCGTCTTCCATGAAGAAGAAGGCAAGGTCTACTGCCTCACGCGCCACGGAGACGTCCACGTGCTCTGCCTGCCGGAACCTGTTATGGTCGACCACCCATCGTCGCCAGGGCCAGCCATACCTTCGCTCTCGCCGCCGCGCCCAACTGACGACCAGCTGCTGCAGGTCTGGAGGAGTGAAATGCTTCTTCTGATTCGGGCCAATTTCAAAGCAGAGCTGGATGCGCCGGACCTGAATGCGCCGGCAAAAGCCGAGCCCTTGTCGTTCGTTCCCTTCGACTCTGCCACGAGTCTTGCCTCACCATACAACAAAGTCTCGGGTTTCACCGGTGCCAAGAACCTGGTGTTCTGCGATGGCAATCTGTATCAGATATGGAGGAACACAAGCTGCACCGTCACCCTGCAGCTGCCAGGAGGCGGACGGCGACGTGTAGCGCAGGATGAAGTTTTTGTTCTGAGGTACTATCCGCAGCGCCAGCCATGCTGGGATGCCGTGACGGACCTTGGAGGCTTCTCGGTGTTTCTTGGGAGGAATAACGCGGTGTCGATGCATGCTGAAGCTGTTCCGGGGCTCAAGGGTAACAGCGTCTATTGGATTGGGGGGAGGGGTAGGGACCATGGCATGATGTTTGACATGGCAACTAGGAGGTCTACGGCTTGCCTCCTTCCCGCTGCCGCTGCAGATGCTTCGCAAAGCACAGTTTGCTGGTACTTTGTCAGCTGACTTGGTGAATGACGCCAACGGTATCAATGTAGAGGCAAACAGAGTTACCCATCATGAGAGTCGGGGCTGATCAAGGAGAACAATTTGCTCTGTTTAGTTCGTGTCGTATGTTTTGTCATATTGTCATGTGATGGAAAGAATCGTTGTTGCAAGAAATGCAAGGTTTGAGAACTATGCATACTGACCTCTTGTGTGATGTTTTTTTTTCAAACATTGTGCATCATATAGTATTTATGAACAATAATAATTCCTTTCGATCATACTACTTGTGGTATATATAGTACTGGTGTTAACCACCGATGCAAGATTTCAAACTGGCAATGATGTATGTGAGTATTGACCAGAATTCTTAAGCATCCTAATAGGCTTACACATATTTGGATGATGCACACATATTTTGAGCTGTTGGGAAGACAGGGCAGAGGTGTCTGTGAACTACTCCGAGTGGATCCAGATGATGTTGATATTATGATGGAGGAACATTTAAACAAGATCATTTGGATCTTGTGGAGGTTACGTTGCAGCATCAAAGGTATGAAGATTTTTACCGGACTCTTGACTGAACATAGATTTTGCTAAATCTGATGAGTAGGCCATTCAGTGTTTTCTTAGGAGACCATTGACCATCTTAAGCACACATGCAGTCCAGCAGGTCATCTCCACGATAAGGGTTGTGAAACTTCCCCAGATCATGGAGAAGAGCAATTTTTTCTTCTCCAAGTGACAGCCTCAGAAAATGTGTTTTGAGGTGCCAGGAGATAATGACTCAAATCCGTGAATTTATAAGGGGGTGCCTGAAGCAAAAATGTGAGTTTTCGTATTGTGCCGCACCCTGCATCATGCATCATTTTTACTGAGAGCAGCGTGCTGTACAATAAATATATACTGTCCATTTGGTTGAATCTGTAAGAGAACCTGAAGCTATCCATACTTACTGTTTCTAATTGGTGAAGTTTGAGCTCTTCTAAACCATGCAGCATGCAGCATGTTGTGTAATTCTTCTAGGTTGCTGTTGTCTCAAACTGTCAAAAGCAACCAAAAGAAGCATCGGGACTGTATGAAATTCGCCATCTGCATTTTTTACTGTATGTATTCTTCTCAGATGGTTTTCATGCTCAGTTCCTCCGGTTCCTAGTGTCTAGCACTTGCATATCTACGTATAAACAACCTGATGACACTAGGGACGCCTAGAAGAAACTAATTAACATCAAACAACCCAATACAAACACCTATGTTTTCTTGTTTCTTCTCAGCAGAACAGAGCTATCCTTTTGACTGACAGAGGACCAGCTTGCTGGGATGTGTTGTGCTGCAATTTACTGTTTCGAGTTTGAATAACAGTTCATATTTGTTCAGAGCCTCTGAACAAATATTTCTGTAACTGGAAGTTTTAGTGCTGAATTAGCAACATCATGAATGGAGTATGTTTGAACTGGCAGCCAATCCTCAAGCAAAGCTCATATTAACCCATGCTTGCTGCTTCGGAGTGGATGAGGCTGCTGATCACCTCTACATGAGCGATGAAACACATTTTTGCTAAGAGTTGTAATGCTTACTGGACGTGTAACGAAGTTGGTGATGGCAGTGAAACTTGTAATGCTTAGTTGTGGTAGTAGCAGGTTCTTTTTTAGTCTGCTGATTAGCTTAGTGTAGTATAGTTTGTTAGATGCTTTTCATGTTTGGTAGTTGCCGATTTGGTGGCTGCTGGGGGAGTTTGCCCCCGGGGCGAGTTGTTCTGAACTATTGCAGGTTGTATTATCAGTTTCATAATAATGAAATTGGGGCGAGGCCCTCCTATAAAAAAAAAAGTTAGAGTCAGGAGGAACTAGTGTACTTGCATCATATTGTATTACCCACAAGAAGTCTGCTCCCTGCTAAATCTCCACACTGGCAGTAGGTGAAGACATTTCATTTGCCCCCTTTCAAATAAAGGCCGATCGGGTAGAGCTCGGCACAGGGTCTGCCCATATAAATTATAGGCGTATAGCCACGGGGTAATTACCGGGTATAACCAACGACCAAAGCATGAAAGCATTAAAAAAATTGGGAATCCTTATGGAACAAAGGATGAAAACCTCGTGTTGCTCAAAATGAAAGTCACAGCAGTTTGGGTGTGTGAAAGAACCCAAATAATAATACAACGGAGTGCTCAAAGGTGAGATTATTTTGGTAGAGAAACATGCGGTAGGATTCAATAGCAGATGAACCACCCCAAACCATGTATGCATTCAGTCATGGGTAGACTTGAATGATGGATCGATGTCCCACTGGAGTGATCTTATAGTCCCCAAATCCTGCTTCAACGAATATCTTCTTCCACCGGTGCTCGTCTCGTTCGACCCCATCGACGCCCATCATCACGATATCAAATAGAACTTGCGTCTCCTTGAGAATAACATCCTGTGACGTCCCAGAATCTACCACGACATCGAAGATTATCACCTTCCCTCCAGCTGGTATAGCTTCCTTGCACCGCCGTAGTACCTTGATGGCATCTTCGTCTCGCCACATGCATAGAATCCACTAAGAAGGAATGAACAACAACACATATAGTAGGTACGTATGTGTAATTCAATTGAATGAACAAATAGCCTGTAGTGTACCTTGAGAAGGATAGCGTCGGCTGGTGGTACGTACTCAAACACATCGCCAGCAACAAACTGGACGTCGCGGCTGCAGGTAGGTGCGCCAGCAATCACGTGTGGGAGGTTTAGCACGGTGCACTTGACGTGTGGGAGGGCCTTGGCGATTGCTGCCGCTGCGGCACCGTGGCCACCGCCGGCATCGACGAGCGAGCTCACCCCCTTAAAAATGCCGACGTGCTCTTTCAGGACTACCTCCATGACGAGGTTGCTGTCGGCGACCATGGCGGCCTGGAACATGCCACCTGTGCCTTTCTTGGCTTTCATCTCCGACGGTGTGCAGCCATGCGCCACCTCAAACAGAGTCATGGCTGACGCCCGCTCGTCCGTGAACCACTCTTTTATGTCGAAGAGCATGGTCAGCTTCAGCAGTTCGACAAGCAGAGGCACCATGGGAGACAGGTTGCACATGCTCTCGCCGCCTTCGACAAGGATGCTGGAGACAGGAGTGAGCTTGTACCCGGCATCATCGTCGGAGCCTTCGACTGAGAAGAAGCCGGTGACGGCGAGCGCGCGTATGAGCCGACGGAGGTGGGAGTACTTGCTCGGGTGAATCCCGGTTTCGGTGGCAATGTCAGACAATGTGGCGACACCGCCGTGGCGATGGATGGCATCCGGGATGCCTAGTTCTGTGGCAGCCCTGAGCGCCAGAGACTTGACGTACCCCAAGGAGTGGTGGTAGAGCTCAAGTTGAGCTTGGATCAAGCCCTCTGTGGCTGTGCTTATCGCATTTTTGTGTTGCGCCATGATGTGTATTGTGTGCCAAAAGCTCCCTTAGTCCTAAGGGTTCTTATAGACGCGTGTGTGTGTGCAGGGGAGGAGGGAGGATTGAAAATTAGTGGGGGCCAAAGCTGATAGAAGCTTTTTTTTTGTTGTCAGATATTGCAGGCAATCTCGAGCAATGCGAAGCCAACGAACAGAAGTAACGCTCAAGCTCCATCAGGGAGAAGGAAAGGATGTGTAGATTAAGAAGGAAAGTTTTTTTTTTCAGAATCAAGATTTTGCAAGAAAACCCATTACGGGCACATCTCACGCCCTTCTTCTCTCCCCCCATTCTCGCTCCCATATGCGGCTTGATTGCCAGCCCCAAAATTAGCTGCACAACACTCATCTTCTTCTCCTCACCACGCGGCGCCGCACACTGGGTTGCTGACAGATCGATCGCCGAGGAAGAACACACGTCGCACCACCATCAGCGGCAGCAGGGGGAGGACGGACCGCGGGCCGGAGCATTCATTAGCGAGAGTTCCATCTGTGCATGCGTGTGCCGCCGCCGCATTCAGCCGAAACCCACCGAATCGTCCGGGGAGCCGGGCCAAAAACCTTCCTTTGTCGCCTGCAGGCTGCCGTGGCAAGGATTGCATCCGAGAAAATCCGTCGGCACCAGCAACGACATGTAGTTGGATCGGATCAGGAGCTGCGTTGCGGCACTGGTGTGCTCTCGGCGAGATCGGAAGTGGTGGCGGCAGCGTGCAAGGCGCTCCGGCCGCGTGTCCGTACCGGTGAAGAAGCGCACCTCAGATGGCGAGTTATTGCACAGCAGCGGATCGGTGATCTGCTGGATAGCTGTGCTGCAGGCTGTACGAGGTCCAGGCGCTTGGCACATGTGCTGCTATTGTGCTTATTGATCGGAAGCTGGATCGAAAGAGCTAGCTTTGCAAAGGAATTTTTTGTAGCGTGAGATTGTTTGGGAAGAAAGCAAAGATACTCGTCGGATATATTATGTGCATGCCATCGGGAGCTAGCTTGAGAAAGGAAAAGAAAAGGAAGATCTGGTTCACGGGAGTTTGTGTCATGCAATGGACACACAAGGCACCAGAGGTGTTATTTTCTGTTTTCATGCTCGGTTACAGGTGGCGTATGGGATGGCTGCGGGAGATACAGACGCGGAGTCGCAGGTTCACGGGGAGATTGACAGGTTTGGTCAATGTTATTTGATCCGAGTATTGTATGGGCGACGCTCGATGATGTAGCATGGGGCCAAGTTGATTAAGATGAACTAGATGCGGCGGGTGACGACGTGCTAGAGCGTGTCGTGAGGATCATGCATAGTGGCTGATATGCTTACTATTTTCATTGAGCGCACCAAGTCCGAGGGCCAATTTGAGGTGTAATTCCCCATCTAGTTGATGGTGGTATCTATCATTCAATACGCGAACGATATAATCCATTTTATGGAACATGACATCAAAAAACAAAAGAATCTCAAGCTAATTCTTTCAGCTTTTGAGCAGCTTTCGGGTCTTAAAATAAACTTCCATAAAAGTGAATTGTTCTGTTTGGCGAGGCTCAAAATGACGCCAATCTATATGTTGAGTTATTCGGCTGTGGACAAGGCGAGTTTCCAATACACTACCTGGTATTCCTATTCATTATAGGAGACTCACAAATGCTAAATGGAAACAAGTAGAGGAGAGACTTCAATTAAGATTAAATAGCTGGAAAGGCAAACCGTTATCCTTGGATGGAAGATTGGCACTCATAAAATCAGTATTAAGTAACATGGTACTATATATGTATCTTTCTTCCAACTTTCAAAAAGGAGTGCTGAAGAGATTAGATTATTTCCGCTCAAGGTTCTTTTGGCAAGGAGACAGTGAAAAAAAGAAATATCGACTGATTAAATAGAACGTAGTTTGTCGGCGCAAGGACCAGGGTGGGCTTGGTGCTCATGATCTGGAGATTAAGAACACATCCTTACTTGGGAAATGGCTCTTCAAGTTGCTTACTGAAGATGGGGTTTGGCAGACTCTCCTTTAAACAAAAGTTTGTGGGCTCGAATGCTGTGTCCCAGGTCATGTGGAAACCTGGTGAATCGCATTTTTGGGCTGATCTCATGGCGACGAAGAAATATTTCTCCCGCTTTGGTACCTTTTCAATTAAGGATGGATCGGAGATACCGTTCTGGAAGGACAAATGGCTAGGGAATACTTCTATCCGAGAACAATATCCATCATTGTAAAATATTGTATGACGTAAAGGGGATACGATTGTCAAAGTATTGGCTAACTCACCTCCTAACATATCGTGCAGAAAGAGTTTAATTGATCACATAATAGCTTTTTGGAATGCCTTGCTTATTCGTTTGACCGATATTCATCTAGCTCCTGGTTCTGATGAATTCCGTTGGAATTTACATGAGAATGGTGAATTCTCGGTAAATTCCATGTACAAATGTTCCTGTCGATAATAATAAGAAGATTAAGAAAATGAAAATTCCTTTAAATATAAATTTTTTTACTTGGTATTTAAGACGTGGTGTCGTATAACCTTGCAAAGCGAAATTTGATTGGTAGCAAATCATGTGTTTTCTGTCATCATGATGAGACTATTAAACATTTGTTCTTCCAATGCAATTTTGCACGTTCTATATGATCAATCACTCAATTAGCTTCAACTTCACATCCTCCACGTAGTGTTGCGAATTTATTTGGGAATTGGCTTCATGGGATTGATCACAAGTACAAAATACTTCTTAGAGTGGGCGTGATTGTCATTATATGGTCATTTTGGCTATGTAGAAATGATAAAGTGTTTAACGATAAACCTCTTCTCTCTTGCAGGCAATCTACCCATGCACTAGTACACTCCGTTTATGGTTGTCTCTACATCGTGTGGAGTTTCGAGACCTATTTATGAGGTGTGTATACTGCTGGAGGATACGGCGAGGGACTTTATTTCCCAACATGGATGGCAGCATAATCTGCGGATAGGCCCTCCTCCTGTTTAGGCGTTTATACATGAGCTTTATATTTTGTGTGTAATTCGCTTTGTATCTTCTATTTACATTTTTCAGACTTCTTGTCGGCATCTTGTTATGCAGAAGTCGGGTGTAATTCTTAAAACTCTAAGTAATAAAGCGCTCTTTATCGAAAAAAAATCTGCATCATCTTACACTGATTTTTTTTATGGTGATGCTGACAATAATATGTATTTTCATGCTTAATATAGAGGTGCTGGATTTTCTTTGTGATGAACAAGACCATATAATAGCCTAAAAATTCTTTATGGCCTAATAAACATTCGATAAAATAAACCTAATATACACTAGTTTTGTTAACAGGAACCGCTAGGGCGCCATCCACCATAACCCACCGACGGAGGTGACTAGGAAGTAAAAATAAACGCGTCATGCGGAAAAGCCCGGTGAGAAAAAAAAGTAGTCAAATATTTATGATCATCTGCACCCTCAACTGCCCCAACAGCTAGCCTGGATCCGACGCTTCAGCCGACTTGGTCGTTCATCATTTACAGTAGTTATTTTTTTTTGAATTTTCAACCACCATATATTAGGTCAGCAAGCCGCCTCATTAAAAACCTTCCAGTCCCGTTAGGTACCCTGAAAGGAAAAGAGTGCGTCTGAAACTTGCCGCCTCAAGTATCAACCATAGTTACATCGTTTATAATGCTGCTAATTAAGAAACTAGGGGCTTCTTCTACCCAACTACTAGTTAAACTATTACAAAAGCTATAGCTAGCCATTTCATGTGCAGCTTGATTGGCTTCCCTCTGACAGTGTTTAAAATTGACCACTCCAATTGATGAAGCAATGTCGATGCAGTCCGCAAAGATCGCCGCCGAGTCGTTCCACCATCTTTCCTCTCCCAAGCAAGCTTCTATAATTTCCATGCAGTCAGATTCAGCTTGAAGAGCATTACAACCGATCCTATTAGCCAAAGAGAGACCTTCACGCATGGCCAAGGCTTCCGCCATGGCTGCCGTAGCAACATTTGGGATATGAACACATGATCCAGCAATGAAGTTCCCTTTGTAATCGCGTAGGATGGCTCCAATAGCACCTGCACAAAGATCAGCATGGAAGGCAGCATCCACGTTAAGTTTTACCTGTCTTGGTTCAGGTTTGCACCATCGTGCCTTCACCGAGGGCGTCGGTCGAGAGAGAACCTTGGCCGAATTAGCAGCTATTCCAAGAATTGACATTTTGCACTTGAAGATGGGCGGAACATATTCATCATGAGTTCTCTGCCTTCGCATCCACCATAGGTACCAACATGTGATAGCCGAGACCTCCTTCAAACCGACAGCTAAGCCAGGGGCAAAGTTCTCATTAAGAGTCAAGATGTGTTCGAGGACTGCAGAACCAGCACGATCAATTTGTATTGCTTCCTCGATCATCTGACTGACATTTAGGTCTTGTCACAGTTCCTTCGCCGACGGGCAAGTGAATAGGAGATGCATAATGTCTCCAGGTCCTTGATTACAGATTGGGCATTGAGATGATGTACCAATATGTCTATTTGCTAATATACACTTCAGAGGTAGGATTCCATGGAGTGTTCTCCAAATAATTTTTTTAACCTTGCTTGGGACTTTTAATTTCCAGATTACCTTCCAAACTGGATTAATTAGTGGCAGAAACACCTGGAGCTGCTACTTGACTCATACTAGGCCCGAATTGGTGGTTCCATTGGAGACGGTATCCTGATCGTACAGAATAACGGCCGTGCTTTGTATAGTTCCACGCTATAAAATCCTCAAACCCATGTGTGTTTATCGGGATTCGAAGGATCCTCATGACGTCAAGATCATTAAAGTGTTCCCTAAGCAGCACTTCATCCCAATGTCCTGTGATAGGAGAGATCAGCTCAGCCACTTTTGTTAGCAAGGAATTGTTTCTCGGGGAGATAATTTTCCTAGAAGCACTGCTCGATATCCAAGGATCCTCCCAAATGCTAATATTCTCTCCTGTACCCACTCTCCAAATATAACCCCTTTTAAAGGTGGCTAAGCCCGCAACTAAACTTTGCCAAGAAAAAGAGGATCCGGCCTTCGGACCAGCTTTGAGAATATTACCATGCGGGTAGTATTTTGCTTTGAGACCAGCTTTGAGAATATTACCATGCGGATAGTAGATCATTTACAGTAGTTAAGTAGTAGTACTAGCTAGTTATTTAGGTAAATACGTCTACCCGTAGCACGTAGCGGTATTTTCCTAGTCTCGATCGTCGTTATAAAAGAAGGGAAAGAAGCCCGGTGGAGCTTACATACGTAGTGAAACACACACCGGCCTCTAGCTAGATCGCAGGAAAACAAGCCAAGCAGCCACGAAATAATTAATGGCTTCTGTACTGCAGGCGGCGAGGAGCGCCGAGAAGGAGAAGCAGGCACACGCCGTGTGCCTGCCGGCGCCGGCGCAGGGGCACATCAACCCAATCCTGGACGTGGCGAAGCTGCTGCACGGCCGCGGCTTCCATGTCACCTTCGTTAACACGGAGTACAACCACGCGCGCCTCCTCCGGTCACGGGGCGCGTCGGCGGTGGCTGGCGTCCCGGGCTTCCGGTTCGCCACCATCCCGGACGGGCAGCCACCGTCGGCGTCGGAGGACATGGACGTCACGCAGGACGGCGCGTCTGTGTGCAGATCCATCGAGGAGACTTGCCTGGGGCCCTTCCGGCGACTTCTCGCCGAGCTCAACGATCCGGCTAGTGGCCTCCCACCCGTGACCTGCGTCATCTCCGACTCGTTCATGAGTTTCTCCCTGGAAGCGGCCAGGGAGATTGGCGTCCCCTACGTCCAGTTCTGGGAAGCCAGTGCCGCGAGCTACCTCGGCTTGCGCCACTACCGCCTCCTCGTCGACCGTGGCCTCGCCCCACCGCCAAAAGGTGCCTTGACGACCGAGTACCTTGACACGCCGGTGGAAGATGTGCCGGGGCTGAGAAACATGAGGTTCAGGGACTTCCCCTCCTTGGTACGCGCCACAGACCCGGATGGCGACATCATGCTGCAGTTGGCCCTCAGCCAAATGGAGCGCGCATCCGCCGCCGTCATACTAATAAACAGCTTCGACGACCTCGAGGGCGAGGAGGCGGCGGCCATGGAGGCCCTCGGCGTTGCCAAGGTCTACACGATCGGCCCGCTCCCGCTGCTCCTGGCCTCCTCTTCATGCAGCAGCCTCAGCCTCAGCCTCAGCCTATGGAAGGAAGACCACGGGTGCCTGCCTTGGCTCGACGCCAAGGAGCCGGGCTCTGTGGTGTATGTCAACTTCGGCAGCATCACCGTCATGACCAACGAGGAGCTGCTCGAGCTGGCGTGGGGGCTAGCCCACAGCCGCAGGCACTTCCTGTGGATCATCCGCCCCGATCTCGTGAAGGGCCAAACCCAAGCGGCGGCTGTGCTGCCCCCGGAGTTCTCCGCCGCCACCGCCGACCGCGGCCTTTTCCTGAGCCGTGATACATGAGTTTTAGTTTTCTGTTTCTCTGTTTTATTCTCAGTGCTTATGACCACCAGGCTATAAGAGGCTTCAGAGAATAAAGTGATCACTGATCAAGCCGTTTGGCCATGCTTTATTTTTGGACTTAGGTCCCGATGTGAACCTTTTGTTTCTTTCCTATAATTGATCAGGCGGAGAGAGTGCTCATAAAAAAGCTTAATTGAATCACATGTTGCGGCTTTATGAGCTAAATCCACTAGGACTAGACTTGTGAATACTTTTTAAAATGACTCAGGTAGTTCTTAATTTGGGAACTCTCCAAAACTCTCATGAAGGCCGTATAAGCTGTCTTGGGCTGTCATCTGATGGAAGTGCATTGTGGGCAGAAGCTGGGACAAAATTTTGAAGGTAATTAAGTTGCTTTTGATATGAAAAGATAATAATCCTGTTGATTACTTGATCAATTGCATGGCATGGTATGCACTGTTGCGCCGTAGGTCTCAAAACTGTGCTACAGAGGAACTGTGAGTTGTACGATAAGATGTCAAGCATATGCTCTATTTCCTAATTAGTCTGTTGGCACTTGCTTCAATTATGTTTTGAAATAATTTGCACATTGCGTGGTACATTAATTTACTGGAACTTACATGTTTGCTATTTACCAGTGTATTGTTTATTTAGCTGTCTTGTTACCGGTACTCCATGTACCCTTAAATGGTGGTTATAAGTTAGTTTTATGTTTCGTTAGGTTACCATGTTCCTCGTAGAAGGTAAAAGAATTGAATTATTAATCAGGGATAAATTTTGAAACTGCCCTTGTCTTCATCACAGGTTTTGATGTCAGATAGTGTTGGAAACTAAATCACTTAGCTCCCTTCTAATAGGTTGTGCTTCACACACGCGCACACACATTAACACATATGCATATATGACATACACATATATGCTATTTCATAGATATGCTTGAGGCTACATCTTGGCTTACAAGCTTCTCTTGCTTGTGTTCTGGTTACCTTTACAATGTTGGGTACATGGCCTATTTATAGGACTCACAAACCGACCTACTAGGAAATATCTAGTCCTACCTTCTAGTGCCTTCTACAAGATTACAACTCATGTGTACTCTAGAGACTTCTACTAGCTACTACCTTATATCTACTAAGTCACGGCAGTGAAAACCCCACTAGGTGGTAGGTACTTCTAGAATGCACAGGATTATTCCAACAATCACCCCCCTAATCCTGATGCATTCACTTGTGAAACCTAGCAGCCACGGACTCGACCTGGTGCATACACGCCGGTCGCCACCGCTACGGACACAACCTGGCGCTCACATACGCCGGTCGCCACCGCACGGACACAACCTGGCGCTCACATACGCCGGTCGCCACCGCCACGGACACAACCTGGCGCTCACACACGCCGGTTGCCACCGCCACGGACACAACCTGGCGCTCACACACGCCGGTCGCCACCGCCACGGACACAACCTGACGCTTACACACGCCGGTCGCCACCGCCACGGACACAACCTGACGCTTACACACGCCGGTCGCCACCGCCACGGACACAACCTGGCGCTCACATACGCCGGTCATCACCGTCTCCATCTTCCCGGCGCACTGACGCCTGCCGCACTGACGGCTTTCCTGATTCACACGAGCTTCAACTCGATGGCACAATGGAGTACATAGGGAGGGGTTTTCTAGCCGCTCTAGCTCGCACTCACGATGCCACGGCCGCGCCCACGACGCGCATTAACGCAATCAACGCACCCACTCCGCCATGATCCGCATGCCTCTGCTGGACCAAGTCTTCTCCCTCCTCGATCGTCGCCACGCTCCACACGCCCCAGCTCGTGCCCACGTCGCGCTCCAACGCGATCAACACGGCCGGTCCTGCGTGCCCAGGACGCGGTCTTCTTCCTCGGCGACACACGCCGAGCTTCTTCTCCGTGGGTGACACACGGAACAACCGGAGCGCACACACACGCCGGTCGCCACTTCCATGGCCGTCGCATGGCGCCGCTACGACCTCCGTGGCCGCGCAGCACCTCCACGGCGCCGCCCCGCCACGGAGGCTCCTGCCCCACAACACAGGACCTCGGCGGCCTTCTCGCCGCGCCGCCGTGGCCGCTGCGCCACCACGCAACGCCTCCGCAGCCTCCGACCGCCGCGCACCATGGCCCCGAACCTTGCGGCTCCGATACCAATTGTTGGAAGCTAAATCACTTAGCTCCCTTCTAATAGGTTGTGCTTCACACACACGCACACACACTAACACATATGCATATATGACATACACATATATGCTATTTCATAGATATGCTTGAGGCTACATCTTGGCTTACAAGCTTCTCTTGCTTGTGTTCTGGTTACCTTTACAATGTTGGCTACATGGCCTATTTATAGGACTCACAAACCGACCTACTAGGAAATATCTAGTCCTACCTTCTAGTGCCTTCTACAAGATTACAACTCATGTGTACTCTAGAGACTTCTACTAGCTACTACCTTATCATTAAGTCATGGCAGTGAAAACCCCACTAGGTGGTAGGTACTTCTAGAATGCACAGGATTATTCCAACAGATAGCACCCTTCAAGATGGTTCTCCAAGAATTTCAGGGCAGCTGTACAGATCTCTAGGTGACGTGTTGCTGAGTATCTGAACGTGCATACTAGCTATGATCTACTACCTGATTCCGGAAAGGTACAGAAAACGAGCTGCTCTTATATGATTGTTTTTAATGAAAAGCATCATTTATCTAACATTATCTCTTTTAATCCGGGTCATTGCTCTAGACATTAATTTACCTGTGAAGCATCTTTCCGTATTCTGCATAAACAGGTATAATCTTACCTTCCCCCTTCTGTAGCTGTATTGTTGGTCTTCAGGACATATGCTAAATTGCTCTTCAGTCTGTTGCTTTACCCCGCCTTCCCATATGGACACAAATTAGATGCAAAACATAAAGCACATTTTTTTATTCATTCCGGCTGTACTGCTCTTTAACAATATCTCTGTGTGTATCTTATAATTTAACACGTCGAAACATATGATGCTTAATTGTCCATAGTTGCCCTGGGATGTTCAAATTGGGAGAAGTGAGAATAGTGGCATACATTTTAGTAAATGCTGGCCCATGGATTTACTTCTAGCAGTGGAAACTGAATATTACTGGTTAACTTGTTAAAATACAACCAATACTATTGTTCAACACAATACTGTTCATAGGTATTAGTTGTATTTCTAATTTGCCCGTGATGCATGTAAATGATGTTCATTTAGATACAACCAATACATGTAAGCGTACCCTCTTTCTAAGTCAATTTCTAATTTTCCTTATTGAAGTTTTCACCAGCTGACCCAGTTATAATATTAGATATTAGCACTTTAGATCTTTTCAGGCTCAGTACGTTCGTTCTATGTGATATTTGTGTCCAGCTCCATATAGTTAGATACATCAGTTATTTTTTCCTTAAAGTGATCCAGCATTTCTGGCACCTTGATAGCGAGTTGTTGCTTTTATCATATATTAAGTTATCATCATTTGTGAGAACTTACATTAAATAGGGCGATTCGTAGGGGATAACTGTGGCTCTTCTAGGACTCATACAGGGATCAGTTTGTTGGGCTTCTGAGCCCACTTGATTTTATACTTATAATATCGAGAGAGGTAATCTTATCAGCACTTGCTATTACTTCTTAGTAACAGAGCCTATCACAATACCAGACTGCCAAGACACTGAATACACCCAGGCAAACAAATATGAGGTTTCAGGTTCCTGGTGGACTTAACAGCACAAGTTATGAGCAGCACAAGTACTAATGGCAGTCCTATCCTATCGAGAAAGTAGATTGTGAAACAGACAGCTTAGATTATGAGATTCTGTGGGAAGACCTCTTAATTGGAGAGCAAGTAGGTCAAGGTATTACTTCTAACGTTGCAATTACTCCATCTGTCATGTAGACGCTCGCATCTCTTGTTAAAATATTCTCCAAACGATTTAGTCATCGGCATATGCATAGCCATAAGTCAGACACTGCACTTCTAGGAACTACTTGAACAGTTTGTTCTCGGTAATTTCTCAGTGTGCATGCCTCCTAATAATCCCCCCCGTATGCTCTTCTTATCTTTGGCATAGTCCAATCAATTATGTTTCTCCTCATCTTCAGTAGTCAAAACACCTCAGTTATTTTCATGATTTTACAATAGTCCTGGTGGCATGAGTGTCTTCTCTGAGCTTGTAAGCTGCAAGTGCTACACTTCCATTCCATGACACAACTATGATGAATTTTCATGCGCCTGGCTATGCCTGTGCTTGTTTACTGCTGAAATGTTCATTTAAATAACAGACTTAGTAACAAATGTGTACTGTTAGACAGTTTTATGCAATTTAGCATTCTCCACGTCTGAACACAGACCACTCATGTGTGCTATTTTCATGTTTGATCCATGCATGTATTTGTGGTTAAAGTATCATTCTATGTGGCATGACTCGGTATGTACGTTCTGTTGCATCTAGCTTTACATCCTAACAATTATTTCTGAATATTTATCCATGATTATGTAGGATGTGGCGGTTAAAGTATTTTCCAAGCAGGAATATTCAGAAGAAATGATATACCTTTAGACAGGAGGTAAATGCAGTTTCTGCTGATCCTCAGTTGCTGATGAAATTAAGTATTATGCCTACTGAACTGCATTATATCCAATGCATGATTGAGTGAGATACTAGTATAGTAGTACACAAACTAATTCTAGATTTCCTTTGGACTGCATGCTGAGTGCATAATTGTTATTTTTCGCTATTTATGTTGGTAAATTCGAAGAAATTATAGCGCGTTGACAAATTTTCACTTTGTTAATTTTTTGGGTAGGCTATATCAACTAGCAACACATTGATGACCTGACCCTATTCTTGTGATTCCTTTTCCATAGACTGGACATGACCATACTTGTGTCCATTAAATTTGTAGGTATCATTGGCGAAGAAACTACGGCATCCCAATATAGTACTTTTTATGGGCGCAGTTGCGTCACAGCAACGACTTTGTATTGTTACGAAATTTCTCCCACGGTATGTTATATCTACCACATGTTTTTTCTGTGGTTGTTACTTTTTTCCTTTACTTGGTGCAAGACAAGGGCTATCTGTTTTTTTCTGCACGAGTTGTGTTCAAGGACATTAGAAATAATAATAAGTTCGTATCTTTACCAAGGAGTTCCCAACAGTCATCCCTGGTTTGAATGTTAGTAGTAACTGTCTGATTCTTATGGTCACTGATTCTTATGGTCACTGTTTCATATCGAGTTGTGGTTGAAAATATGCATTTTATTTCAAAAGAAAATGTGAGTTATGTCGAGGAATTTAAAAAATGAAGATTCGTGAAAAAATGGAATTAAAAACTACATTTCTGTCCTTGTGGTGGGTCGAAACTGGACCCAGTAGATGTAGCTATTCAAAGATGAAAGTCCTTCAACACCACATGGCTGGCCCTCGTACTTGTCTTGTGTCCTTCAGTCGCATACTAGAATGGCTCTCTCCAGAAGTCCATCATCCAAACTTTGATCGTAAATCAGTGGTCGACCGAATTTCATGCAATTTGAGCTTCTTGGCTTATATTTCATCAGCATAATTCCGCTTCACTGGTTTTGAGTTGTGCTTTATGTAATCCATGGGAAGTTTCTATCTGGGCTTGTACTTTGTAGTTATTTCTAGAGATACTTTCTTAGAAGGCTTCATAGATACATAAGAAAGAGAAATATCATGTGGCCTTATGCAACCTGTATTTATGTTGGCCTTTACATATTAAGTAATGTACAAAAAAATGAAAAGAAAGTGCAAGCGAGTCACCTGAGGTTGGTTATATGCTTATGTTAGTAACTGGGAACAGCCCATAGCAAGATAGGTGTCCTTAGGAAATTTGTACTCAAAACCATAGTTCTTGAACTAGCACAGGGTAATGATTTTCTCTTAACCCGCTGCAAGATGACAGTCCATAAGAATTTTTTATTAAGCCTGTATGTCTATTTTCAATAGTTACTCGTGCATGATATGTTGCTTGCTCTATTCATGCTTCAGTACTGATGCCATTTATGTAATTTCTAGTCTGACTTGTGGAACTTTACCAAGCTGTGTTATCTCTCTCGAAATTGGTTATATATTTTAGGTATGCAGCTAACGTGGTACTTGTTGATCTTTTAACAGAAAACCGCGCTGAAGAACCATTCTGTGTACAACGTCTTCCCAGTCCCATTAATCGTTGCTCCCGTTGATGAATCGGGTGGGTTACCAGCATTCGCAACTCCAACATCCGAACCGAGGGCAAGCAGCATTGATGGCACTGGATTCAGCGATATGGAAGCATCGGTGTTCCGAAAACTTCAAGAGGTACTTAAATGAAGTTTCGAGTATGATTTTTGTTGCAACCGTTGTGGTTATTCTTCAGTTTTCCCTGTATTTGTCAAATAAATACTCAACTGTTTCATGGTCGATGAATTAAGAAAATCAATTCAAAGGAAGTCTGCTTATGTGTTCTGTAGTACACATAATAAACTTCTGTAACATGCATTGTCCAATGTGTCGAATCGATTAAACTTATACATGTTTTGTTGACTTTGTGTAACGCCCCAATTTTGGGAAGCTAGAAAAACACAGTTTTTGAGAGTCAAAAATCAGAGTCAACAAAAACTTTTTCGAAATGCTTCACTAATGCTTGTGTTTTCATTCACATCTCTCTGTTTGACCTTGTTTGCTTTGTTGTTTGAGTTGACAACCACTGAAAACACTAACCTTTGAACTCAACTAATTTAACCTATCATTTTAATTTTGGTGATCATGTCATGACAAGAGAATTAACCCATATACTTTCTACCATCAAAACCTTTTTGAAAAGAACTATAAGAATATGAGTTATGGATCTCTCAGCACCTTAGTGTCATGATTGGGTGTGATCACCATACCACTTAAATGTATTAAGGGTTTTAGAAATTGCTGATTTCTTTTGGTTTGTGTTTAATCATCATCTCCCCAACTCTTTGAGTGTTTTGTTATTGCTTGGGATATTGAATTGCTTGTTTGATTTTTGGCTTGTTGAATGGTTTGGCTTGTGTGACCTGCTTGTGTGTAATTTTAACCTTAGCAATGTGAGTTCACACATAAAAACTCATCCCTTTTTAGCAATTAATTGTGTGGATAGAAATTAAAATTACTCTTATTACCTTTTCTTAGGCATAAAGCCTATTCTCCCTTATTTATGAACCAAAAGCCTAATCCCTTTTGTTTTACATGAAATGATGAATATTTCCAAAGTAGCATTTTATTAAGCTTCACTTTAGTGGTCTATATTAATCTTTGGTATTTGTTTTTAACTATTTCCAAAAAGGCTAGAAATGGTTATTAATTTTGTTGGTGAACAAAGGTGATATCTAAAGTGCGTTGCACTATTTTGACAACAAAATTATTTTTGCTAAACTCTATTTAGTTGTCTAAAAATATTTCCCTCCGTCTCGGTTCGTCTCCGTTTTATAAATTTATTACTGTCAAATGGTTCGCAAGAGAATTGGAAAAAGAAAAGGTCTTGTGTGAGAGAGAGCAGCCCAGCCAGGCCCGAAAGGCCCAGCCAGCCCATCCCCACCAAAACCCTAGGGTTTGCCCTGGAAACTTATACCTCCACCCCCTGCGTTTTGCAGCCGCCTCCCTGCTTTTCTTGTTTTTGAATTCGGGTCCTTCCACCTCCACTTTTCCTTTTTCTTTTTGCGTCTGGGTCCCTGGCCCCTTATCCTCTTCCTCCCTCCACCTACCACATACGCACGCAACGCACGCACACACCCAGCCCGACCCGCACCCCATTCCCCTCACCCCTCCTTCTCTCCTCCCGTCGACCTGCCCGGTCGCGCCTCCCTCCGGCAACGTCTCTGCTCCTGCGTCCCTACGCCCGAGCTCGCCTCCCTCCTCCTCGCGCCATCCTCCTGCGACCCGGCCGTCGCCCGTCGCGACCCGGCCGCTCCTCCTCTCCTCCAGCTCCGGCGCTGCCGCGCCGCACTGGTGCCGCCTCTCCCTCGACCCGGCCCGCGTGCCCTCGCGCCCGTCCTGCCTCGACTGGAGCCGCCGGACCCGCGTCTTCCTCTCCTCCGGCCGCCGTCCTCGCCCCGGTTCGGCCCCAGCTCGTGCGCCTCTGTGCCGTCTCCTCTGCCCGACGCCATGTCCGCCTCCTACTCCGGCTTCCTCCGGCCAGAGCACCTCCATGCTCTGCCCCGACGTCCTCCTCTGCTCCTGTCCGAGGTCGTGGTCGTCTCGTCCGGCTCAACGAGTTCCGTCTTCCTCCCGCGAGGTGTTTGTTGAAACGCCCGCAAGGCGTCCGGCGTTTTGCCTTTGTCCGTGTTGACCACCCTTCGAGGTGCTGCTCCGTGTGCTGCATGCACGCTTCCGGGTGGCGTTGCCGTGCCCGCCCGTGTCCATGTTGCGGCGCATGCCCGTGCGCATTTCATCCGGCGTCCGTGTCCGTGGTTTCCCGTGTCCGTGTCTGTCCACCCATCGTGGTGTTGCAACGCGCGTTTGTGCTGTCCGCGCGCGCGCTGTCTCCGTGTCCGCCTTCCGTTCCGACGTCCCGACGCCCGTCCCGGCGTGTCCGTGAGCCTGCGCGCGCTAGTGATTTCCATGCGCGCACTGTCCCGGTGGTTTCCCGTGTTCCTTTCCGTGTTTCCCGGTGCCGTATCCGTGTTCCGGTGCCGTGTTCGTGACCGTGTTCCCGACTTTCGGCGCGCGCCACGCCATTCCCTGTCAGGCACCTGTTTCCGCTAGGCGTCCGTCCAACTGATTCCTCCGTTCGTTCAACGGACTCGTTTCCGACGTTCCCGATGTTTCCCAATGTCTCCCGACGTCTTCCCGATGCTTCAGATGTCTTCCCGATGTCTTCCCGGTGTCTCCCGGTCCCCTTCCGGAGCATGTCTCCGACCCACGGATTCCCCTCCGGCGCTTGTCTTTGTCCGACCGAATTCCTCTTCGTGTTCAACGACAAGATTGATGCCGTGTACCTCGACCGTCGACAAGACCTGCTACCCCGACGACCCGTGTACAAGTACTTCGACTACTTCCACGACACCGACAAACGGTGATGTCCCTGTTCTGCGACGACTACTTCCACGACGTCGACTCCTCGGCTTTGACTCCGAAGTTCCTCGACCCGTCGTTCCGTCTGTTGTGTGGGTGTTTGAGTAGCTTAACTTGAATGGTAAAACTACCTTCTTATGTTAGTAGGGTTAGTATTTTTCTTAAATAAAATCAATCGTGGGTATACTAGTGTCTTTATGGAATCATCTGTTAATTAATTGTTTGCTTATTTGTTGCTCTTGTTATATTTTATCCAGTAGCTGCTTTATGCTTTGTAATGCTTATAGTATGGAGGTTTGCTTTAGATTGTTGTCAACCCGCTCCTTTGCAGTAATGTTTGTGGTGCTCTATTAAATAACTCACCTGCACCTTTTTAGCTCTTAAGCAACAACTTCTGTGAGCAATGGTGTTAACCTTGATTGGTTGATTAACTACTTAATATTATGTGTTTCTAGATGCCAGTAACATGCTGGCAAGTGAATGTGCTTAATGCTAGTATTAATGCTTGCATAATAAGATACTTTTATCTGAAGTATTTCCTCATCTACTCCGATACTTTTGACTGGAGTATTTCCTGAAAACTAAAGAAAGACACTTTGTCTGGAGTATTCCCTGTGCTACTGTAGCAACCTTGTTAAATGATCCAATCACCCTAAAGGGAGTTTTGCCTTAGTGCTTAGTTAAAAACTACCATTTTAACAATTAGGGTTGTTATGTATATTTTCTTAGGTGTGTTTGTTGTTTGTCTTAGCTATATGTACTTGTCGCTTATTGTTGTTTAACTAAGTGAGTTGCTTGCTTTTGATTGTTAGCTTAGTGTCGTGTGCAATGCTTGCTGTTTGATATGTCCTTGTGGCATCGTCTTGTATTTTGAGTGTTGATTACTTTTCATGTTTACAACGTTAGAAACGATCGGGAAGGAACGGGAAGTGAGGAGTGAACCTGAGGAACATCAAGATCAAGACCCAGGGACATATTACCAAGCCAGGCAAGCCACCTCAACACCCTACTATAATCCTACTATTTGTTCAAAGCATGTTTTGTCTTTAAAATAAAATAATGCATGCTTCATCTTTTATGTGACACTTTGTCACCCCAAAACTATTTTCAAAAATTATTGTTTGGCCAAAGTTATATCTACTAGTTTATAATAGGTTTTATAAATATAAGTGTTTACTTGAGAGGCCTTCTTCTGAAGGCGCCATCAAGAAGATAATATTTTCTAGTAGTGTATCCTTATATTCTTATCTTAAAACTTTAGGATGGGAACCTGGTTTTGATAAAATGTTTTCGGAGGAAAAACCCGAGTCGCTGGGAGCGATCGGCGAGAAAGTGTTTTGATAAAACCCATGTTGCTGGGAGCAAATGGAGAAGCTTATGAAAAACCCGAAGTGCTGGGAGCATTCGGTGAGTTTGCGAAAACCCGAGTTGCTGGGAGCAGTCGGAGGTGGAGATGTTGTTTTTGGAAAAACAAAGTACTGCCCTAGCGGCCGCCCGAACAATTAACCCGTGCAACCACACTACCTGATATGGCGAGAAAGTGTTTTGATAAAACCCATGTTGCTGGGAGCAAATGGAGAAGCTTATGAAAAACCCGAAGTGCTGGGAGCATTCGGTGAGTTTGCGAAAACCCGAGTTGCTGGGAGCAGTCGGAGATGGAGATGTTGTTTTTGGAAAAACAAAGTACTGCCCTAGCGGCCGCCCGAACAATTAACCCGTGCAACCACACTACCTGATATGGGTAGGGCTTAGCCGGAAGCTTGTCTATTTTAGTACGGAGGATCTCATACTCTATAGGGGCGGGGCCCTCGAAATCGGGTTGTAGTCCGTATGATGCAATACACAGCGGGAAGATCCGCGCCGAACGATTACGTTGGGTCCCCCTGTCGTGGCGGTGTGGCGTCCTAAGAGAGACCAGGGGTCTAGTGGAGCACACGGTGCCGAGGGGGAACAAACCTAGCGGGAGTCCTCTGTACTAGAGTGGATTAGGGGAAAGCTTTGATCATGTTATCCGAACCCCCGCATACTGTCGTATGAGGACCGTGGCTGATCACGGCGGAATGACTGTTTGGTGTGGTGAAAGTGCACCACCTCTGCAGAGTGTAAAACTATTCGAATAGCCGTGTCCGCGGTCATGGACGGTTGGAAAGGCCACCGATCTAGGCGTATGGGCAAGTTTTATGTTTTAAAAAGAAAATGGTTTCCCGGTGGAACAAGGAGGCATCAAGGAGGTACCTGGGAGGTACGGAATTTGGGAGAAGATGGTTGGTCTCGGGGAGACAATCAGTCGGATCTCATGGAAAGGAAAAAGGGGTATCCCCATCCTAGTGTCTTTGAAAGGTTTTTACAAAGTTCCTACAAGAGAGAATTCTATCTCTAAATGTTCCTTTTAACAAAGATATAGAGATGTTGTAACCTCTATGTCTAAAAGCATCGTTTGCGAAAACTAAGCCGTGTAGCAGTATATAGCAGCTATCCTAGTTTTCAAAAAACGTTTTATTGCATTACCATGTCAAAACTTAAGCCTTGGTGTGGTGACTTGCGAGTACGTAAATGTACTCATTGGCTGTGTCCCTGGATATTCCAATGTCCAGATTTTCAAGGAGGAGTGCGCCGACGACTACGCCAACTGAGTGTCACTGGTCAACTGCTCTGTGGGAATGCGTCTGGTAGTGACGAGGGCCGATGCTAGCCAAAAGCTTCCGCTATATCGTATTTAACTCCGTCCTGCGCGACGATGATTGCAGGCTTGGTCGTGTGACCATTATTTATGTAAGTCTTGTACTATTCGAGTTGGATGATGTAACTTTGTATACCATGTTGGTTATGTGATCGCGATGCACTGATCATTGGGATCGTGATCTGTTTACATAACGGGGGCACCTCGGACGGGTATTTCGAGGGGTCCCTACACTTTGCAGGCCCAGAAAAGGAAGCAATGTGGATAATTGGTGCGCTGGGGAACTTACAGAGGACATTTCTGGCCACAAGTCACAACAGCTGAGGATCATCAGGATATTCAATTACAAAGTCGGAACAAGTTTCTAGTTACTCACATGCTGGACCCAGTTTGTACCCAGTTACTGTCATTGCGTTCATATGTGTACTTCCAACTCTGTATTCTTACAGGATTTTTTTTTGTAGTATTTTGTAACTTAGATTAGATAATAGGCTATTTTTTCTTGGAAATACGATTGCAATCTACAGCTCATGTGCAAGACGCGAAACATTGCCCAAACTGATGTTTTGGAGATGTCAAAGTTTGAAAAAACTGACCACTGATATTATCTTAAATAGTTGGTTAGGAACTTGACAGATAATTTTGCATGTGTGTGTGACTGGGTGCGCACGCCTAATCAGACATACCAGCTGCTGGCATTTGTGAGTATGATGAGCAGCTCACGATTGACAAGTCCACTTCAGTGCCCATTCTACACCAAACCCTGAACCCTCATGACCTGGTTCCAAATTCAGTCGCAAAACCCTGAATTCTGATAGGTGAACTGCTAGAGTTGGTACCTGTGTAAATTTTCTTTGTCAGATCTAGCATAACCTCAGCAGAAATGCAGAAGAATATGGTTATATTTATGTGTGGCCAGATATTAGAAACTTGAACTGGACTCGGCTAATCGATATGGTCATGGAAAATGATGTACTGCGGCACCAGAAGCTCATCGTCAATGCCAAGAACACTGACCATGGCGTTCACCTTGGCCTCGGCAGAATCAAGAACCAGCACAAAAGATACGTAACAGGTATATCCGGCGTAGGCACCGTTTCTGAGAACAAGCCGTGACCTCCAACGCTGAAAGGACGTGTACTCGCAGTTGTTGAACTAACTGTTCCTTGGCTCTGGAGTATCCATGTATGTAGTACCTTGACCTCTCCTCAGATTCAGACACCATGCATGCATGGCAGCAGAAATGATTCCAGCGTGTTGATTGATCCACGAGTGATTGATCGATCCAAATCAAGTCTGCTACTGCTTGCACCGTGTAAATTTTCTTCTGTCAGGATTTCAACGTAACCCATGCAGAACAACATGATACTGTATATATCAGCCCACAGATTATAAACTTGAACCGCACCCGCGCGCTGTGGTTTTTAAGACCAACAGAAAAATTGCGCTCATAATAACAAATTCTGTTCGGTATCTCTATGCTGGGAATCATACTCAAACAACGTCGGACAATTGATTCCGAACCAATACCTTTCAGCCTATCCAAAACTTGGCCAAGCCACGCTGAATAAGAGATACCTTTGTAGCAATTCAAACCATCACAACATTTACTCATGGTACACAGTAAATACCTAATCAATCCCATTATACTTGGAATGGATTTATATATATATATATATATATATATATATATATATATATATATGTATATAGCATTTGAAGTTTTTGTACATAGCATATATTTCTTTTTTTAACCAAAAGACAACATTGCTTGCAATATTCTTTCAGTGCTTTGTAAATCCTAAAAAGACTGTAACATTTCAACAACTCCGTCCTAGCAAAAAAAAAACGTATGCAACAAATCCTTACACTAGTGGAAAACTGGGCATCAATCCCGGGTCCAGAGGACCTTTGGTCCCGGTTTTCCAACCGGGATTACGGGTCGGGACTAGAGGGGGGGGGGGGGGGGGTGGCTTTTATCCCGGGTGTCCACGACCCGGGATAGATGGGCCTCCACGTGGGTGCGCTGGGCGCGCAGGGCGGGGGAGCTTTGGTCCCGGTTGGTATTACCAACCGGGACCAAAGGTTTGCATCTTTTGTATTTTATTTTTATTTTTTAGGGTTTTCGATTTTTTGTTTTCCATTTAATTATTTCCTATTAAGATCACGTTGCGCATACAAAGTCACACACATAAAGTTGACACTATCGATGTCACGTGATGCATACATATAATACACACAAAGTGATACATAATTAATTAAGTCACACACCGACATCACGTTTCTCACGTCGAGATCACGTCAATTACAGAAAATAATTTCTAGGGTGAAAAAATTCTCCGGATTTCTTCAGGACCTCCTTGTTCAAAAATCCTGCCAATTCCTCTTGAATTGCTATAAGGCGCTTCGTTGGTATGAGCTTGTCCTTCTCTCGTTCCATCTAGATCAATAAGAAAATGTGAAATCATCAGAAAATGTGAAAATGGAAATGAACACAAATATGGTAATGAAGTAATTGCCGAGAGTGTATACAGACCTCTGTTGTTCTGAGCTTTCTATCCCGCTGATGAACAAAAGATCGTATGTACTCGCAAACATAATATCCACATAAATTATTCCCTTGTGCCTGCCTCAGACACCACTTTACAAAGAATAGAATTTAATCAAAATAACAATCAAGCATGATAATGGTGCTGAAACTAGAATTTAAAAGTTGCGCGGACATATATATATAGTACTACTACTTACCTTGGTTTCATACCAAAACAGGTGCGGTTTCCAAGTCCCACGAACCTCGGTAATGAACTTTTCCCAAACCCTGGCCGGCAAAAGAAAAAATCAAAGGACTTGAACGAACGAAAGAGATCGATATATAGAGCGATAATGACTGAAGTTACCTCTGAAACATTGCTTGCAAGTTGATATAATCGTCCATATCTTTCCTTAACGAGTCCAGGACTTGAACGCATGCTTGTTCAGGTCTAATGTCTACCAGAATCCAATGGTTCCTTCACACATTTATATGTCCATGAGTTACACTAAACATCGAGTAAGCAAAGTAGAATGTGTAGAAGGTACGGTAACACTCACCTGAAGTTGTAAGGAAGAAGTATATCTTCACATGTATGGTGTTTCACTAGATATTGGAGCATGTAATGCTCGGTGTCCTCGGGATGGTTCCTTACGGTTACTTCATGAATCCAATATGGGTCCATGAACCCTAAACTATAGATTCCGTTGTCTCTGCATTCGACGATCTTCATTCTGCATATATAATAGCGTACAAAAGAATAAAGTTAGATAATTGGCAACGAACGAGCTGAGATAGAGACTTAATTAAATTGCATAAAATAAATCACTTACAAACAATAGCAGCTGATGATGGCTTTGTCGAGGGAGTCTTGATTGAATAACTGAAATATTTCGTCAAACGGCACATACATCGCGTTATCCTCTAAATAATGGTCTTTCTTATATGAAACGTGGAAATACTCATGGTGCCCTTTACGGCTCCCTCGTACCACTCATGCAAACGTCGCAATTGTGTCGGCAGAGATTTGACCATCTCAGGTCTGACCAAGGGCTTCCCGTAGGCATATGTCCATGCATACATATACTCTTTGGGGTTTTCTATGCGAATTGTGTCTTGCTGTATTTCCTTATCGGACACCACTTTGAACGCGGGGACCGACTGGTTTGCCTGTTCTCCGAGCTGGGCCACTTGTTTCCCGGATTTCTTATTAGCTTCCCTCTTTTGGCGAAATGCAGCCTCCTTCTCCTGCTGGGCCTTTTTAGCTGCCATCTGCTGCTGCTCCCTCTTTTGGCGACATGCCTCATTCTCCTGCAAATTCCGTTCTCTAATTAACTTTTCAATGGTACGATCATAGTCGTCTCGCAGAATAGGCGGCCGTGCCGGCCCAGTCGATAGATTTTTCAGAAATTGTGCCACTTTTCCCGGTGCTATTACCTCCTTTCGCATGTGCCGTTTCGGTGCCAATTGTTTTTTCACATCAGCTCGCACCGACTCCTCGAGTTCCTCTGGAGTCAAGTCGTAGGATCTCTTTGGAAGAGGCTTTCGCAACTCACGTTCCTCTCGAGTTTCTGGCGGGAAGTTTAAAGCGCACCTCTCTGTATATTTCGACGGGATCTTTAGTTTCCGCGAAACAGAGCGCACTCTCTCTTGAGGTGGTGGGGATGGACTCGGGCTGGGCTCCCGACAGTCGTCACGAGGTGGCGAGGATGCATCTTGAGGTGGGGGGGATGGATCTTGAGGTGGTGGTGCAGGGGATGGATCATGACGTGGGGAGGGAGGATCTTGAGGTGGGGGGGATGGATCATGACGTGGGGAGGGTGGATCTTGAGGTGGGGGGTTGCTACTTGGAGGAGTCGGTGGCCTTGGCGGCGGCAAGTTTGGAAACAAGATGTATTTCTTTGGCCACAGAATGATGGACTTCTTGGCATCTCCTAGTGTCCTCTCGCCGTCACCTCCAGGAATGTCAAGATTTAGATTAGCATATAACGGCACAATGTCATCCACCCCGACAATAGCATAGCCAGCTGGAATCCCGCCGAGATGGTACCTTGGTCCAGGTTCATTCAGTAAAGCATAGCCGACCGCCACCTTGAAGGACAAGTTGCCCATTGCCATATGTAGCTCGCATTCTGTCTTCTCCGTGATATCATCCACGGGGTATCGAGTCGGCGGCGCTTCAAGTTCAGAATGTTCCATCTGCGTGGAACCCACGCTGCTTTTTTGCTGATTAGATGGGGCGGCTTCGACTTCTGGACTTTCTAGCTGCACACGAGATTCCCTTTGCTGACTTTGCTCCAGCTGATGCACCTTGCGTTCCAATGCCGATAACCGGTCGCTCTCCTCCTTTTTCTTTCTCTGACGGCTTCTATAAGTGTGAGCGTCTGCCGGAAAACCTTGTGCCCAAGTAACTCCGTATCCATAACCTCGTACTCGTCCAACTTTTTCAGGATTCCCGAGTGCGAGTGACAGCTCGTCTTTCTCTCTGTCGACCTTGTAGGTTCCATTTCGAACTTGCTCTATTGCTTTCTCAAGTTCTGTGGTTATAAACCTAATCTTTGCCTCCCATTTTCCCTGAGCAACAATCTTCCCTGTGTCAGGGTCCAACCCAGCGCCATGCGCGAACAACCAAAATTTGGACCTATCGGGCCAGCCCGCTGTCTGTGGAATCTTCCCCTCATCAAGCAGTTTTGCTTCAAATGCTTCCCACTTAGGCACGGCAGCCTTGTAGCCACCTGCCCCCAAAGTGTGGTGATATTCCTTCTTCGCAGCATTTAACTTGTTTCTTTCCGATCGGGCCACAGCGGCCTCCGATTCTCTTTGCTCTTTAAATAAGGGCCACTGGTCGTTTAGCTTCACTTGTGCTCCGGTGAATACTGGAGTGTATTCAGGATCTTTTTCCTTCTCTTCACAATAATCTTTCCATATAGTTTTCTTGTGGGTTCGGAACTGTTCGGCAGCCTTGCCAAGAGTCCACTCCTTGACTTTCTCCATCCACTTCTCGTTTTCTGTCACTTCTGGAGGCAGGGTGACCTTTGTCAAGAGCTTCTCCCAAAACAAATCTTTTGTTTGGTCGTCGACATAAGTCCAAGTCTTGCTCCCGTCCTTCCGCGGATGCCATTCTTGACATGTGATCGGTACCATGTCCCTAACTAAAACTCCGCATTGGTTTATAAATTTGCGGCGGCACTCTAAGGGTTGCATTGGTTGGCCAGTAGCATCAACTATGTCGATCACTACCCTTTGACCCTCCTTCATCGGCTTCGACGGGCCTCGAGGCTTCATGGCTTTCGACCCTTTCGACCCTCTAGATGCAGATGATTTGCTTGTTCCAGAGGGCTAAAAGAAAAAAAAGATTCGTTAATAACCGCAGGATCAAATAATTAAGCTATGTCATCGATCAACAGAGGCTTAATTAATATATACCTCGCCTGAGTTTGTTACTACCACTTCCTTCTCTACACAAATTTCTGCTCCCTCACCGGAGTCATTGAGAAATTGGGAGCTGAATTCCTCTAAATTTGCCACATCGTCTTCTTCACCGACAGGCGCGGCTGCACGTCCTGCTATAATCATACACATTCGCTCTTCACGATCCTCGTCTCTAACGCCGAGGCCCGGAAAAAGTGGATCCAATGGCTCTCCACGCTCCTCGTCTATGCCGAAGTCGTCCGGACAATTTGGATCCATGGCTCAATTAATGTGCCTGCAATCAATTTTGTAACAAGAATATGAATAAATTTAAGATGACACTAATTCAAAGAACAAATTATTTAAGATGACAAAGAACAAATAATTTTATTACATGATTTAAAATGGCCCTAATTCAAAATGGCACAATATGAACAAATAACAAATAATCTCTACAATTTTGTTGTTTAAGTAATCTCCACATGAATCTCCATATTTTCTAATTAAATGACACCAAAATTCATAGCAATTTTAATCTACACATCTAAAATTCATATATAGCACTTGTAATCTACACATCTAAAATTCATAGCAATTTTAATCTACACATCTAAAATTCATAGCAATTGTAATCTACACATCTAAAATTTATAGCAATTTTAATCTACACATGAATGATTTGGATCAATGATTTTACTAACTTAGATCAATTCATATATATGTAGCAACTTAATCAATTCATATATAACACCTCAAACTTGGATTTGCAAATTAATAGATTTGCAAATTAAACTACCTAAATTACCTAAATTTAAACTACCTAAATTTACACACACAAAATTAAAACAAAGTGTGCAAAATTAAGAGTTCACACTAACCTATATTTGCTACAAACATATGTACACTATTTGCTAACCTAAAAAAGCTACAAACTAACAAACTAAAAAATTAAAATTTGCTAACCTAAATACAAAATTAAAATTGCAGGGGAGGGGATCGCAGGAGCACCTCGTGCAGGGGAGGGGATCGGCCGGGGGCAGCACCTCGTGCAGGGGAGGGGATCGCAGGGGAGGTCTGGGCGCAGGGGAGGCTGGGGCGCAGGGGAGGACGGGCCGGGGCGCAGCGTCGGGGAGGGATCGGCGGCGGGGATCGAGGCGGCGAGGGCGGCCCCTGCAGGAGGGGATCGAAGGCGAGGGCGGCCGGGGCAGGCATTGGGGGATGATGGCGGGGCGACGTCGACGGGGATGATGGCGGGGCGGCGGACGCGCGCGCGGACGCGCGCGCGGACGGCGGCGGCGGCCAGAGGAGGCGACGGCGGCGGGGTAGCGTCAAGACGCGGCGGGGCAGCCTGGCGGCGTAGGGAGGGGCGGCATGGCGTCGGGGGAGAAGGAGGCGTCGAAGAGGACTTGTGAATTTTTTTGGCCGGAAACCTCCCCATAACGCGCGTAAAGGACCTTTCATCCCGGTTCCAGCCACGAACCGGGATGGATGATCCTTTCATCCCGGTTGGTAACACCAACCGGGACCAAAGGTCTGTCTGAGCCGCGAAAAATTGCGCGCGAAGCCCAGCAGGCCTTTGGTCCCGGTTGGTGTTACCAACCGGATGAATGGTGTTTTTCTTTTTTTTCTTGTTTCCTTTTCTTATTTCTATTTCTGTTTTCTTTTTCTTTTATATCTATTAATTTAATTGCTTTTGTAGTTTTGTTTTTCTTTTACATGTTTTTGAATTGTTATTTTAGTTTCTTTTTAAAATTTAACTTAAATGGTCCAATATATATGAAAGGCCTTTTTTTTTTGTTTCTATTTGTGTTTTCTTTTTCTTTTATACCTATTAATTTAATTGCTTTTGTAGTTTTGTTTTTCTTTTACATGTTTTTGAATTGTTATTTTAGTTTCTTTTTAAAATTTAACTTAAATGGTCCAATATATATGAAAGGCCTTTTTTTGTTTCTATTTGTGTTTTCTTTTTCTTTTATACCTATTAATTTAATTGCTTTTGTAGTTTTGTTTTTCTTTTACATGTTTTAGAATTGTTATTTTAGTTTCTTTTTAAAATTTAACTTAAATGGTCCAATATATATGAAAGGCCTTTTTTTTGTTTCTATTTGTGTTTTCTTTTTCTTTTATACCTATTAATTTAATTGCTTTTGTAGTTTTGTTTTTCTTTTACATGTTTTTGAATTTTTATTTTAGTTTCTTTTTAAAATTTAACTTAAATGGTCCAATATATATGAAAGGCCTTTTTTTTGTTTCTATTTGTGTTTTCTTTTTCTTTTATACCTATTAATTTAATTGCTTTTGTAGTTTTGTTTTTCTTTTACATGTTTTTGAATTGTTATTTTAGTTTCTTTTAAAATTTAACTTAAATGGTCGAATATATATGACAGGCCTTTTTTCTTTCGTGAATGACATGACCCTATTTTACATGAAATACACATTCTCCTTACGCTCGACCTCATCCAGAAGGCGCTGCGGCGGGCGTGGTGGATCCATCTCGTGTAGACGATGGGTTCGTTGCAAGGAATGATGAATTAGGGTTTATCCCATCGACAACAATATATATGAGATGGGGAAGGACACGAGTCCTGCGTGCACAGCCCGCCTTTGGTCCCGGTTCTACTCACGAACCGGGACTAAAGAAGCACACGGATCGTGTGTTTCTTTAAAGCGCTTGTGAACCGTTGGATCATGGGTGAGCCCGACTTTAGTCCCGGTTGGTGTTACCAACCGGGACTAAAGAAGCACACGGATCGTGTGTTTCTTTCTAGCGCTTGTGAGACGTTGGATCAGAGGTGTGTTTCTTTTGAGGGATTGTGAGCTGTTGGATCAGCAGTATCACGACCACTTCGTGACCCACATGACCCGGTTGTTGTTACCAACCGAGACTAAAGAAGCACACGTACCCTATATATAGCCCTCCTCCCGGACATGTTCAGCACTCAGTGTCTACTCATTGTAGTTCATTTTGGCAGCACACGGGTAGCAGAGAGCACTCAGTGAAGGCTGAAGGTGAACCCTCCCCTCGGCGGAGGCATCTTTGGGCAACCAGCGGCAAGACGTCTGTGATGATCTGCGACCGTTCCAAACGGTTGCAGATCATCACAGATGTCTTGCCGGACGGTTGTCGATCATCAGAGATGTCTTTCGAGCGCTTGTTCCGGGAACCCTCCCCTCGGTCGGATCCAAGCAGCGGCAAGGTTCTTTGATGATTAGCAACATTCCCACCACTTGTTCCGACGGTTGCAGATCATCAAAGAAGTCTTGCCGCTGTTTGGATCGAAGGCCGATTTGCCGTCTCACGACCACGCGATGATTTGCCGATTTGCCGGTCAGAGTGGCCACTGGAGAAGGTAGGCAGGGGAAACCGTATGTTTTGTTCTATCACTTGGAGAATGCAGAGATTGTGTTGGTAAAACTGCAGCTGATTGAAGCTTCTTACACATGCTCCTTACATAATGGTTTAATACATTCCATAGAATGCATTACATAAAAGGTTTAATACATTATTACACATCACCAACATCACCAACTATTGTTTCTGTTTTCTTCTGAGTCGTAGCCATGGAGAATCTTCATCATTTAACAGGATGGTGGGAACAACAACTCGAAGAAGGATGGCGGGAACAACAACTCGAAGCTGACCAGACATTGGACCACATCAATTTGTAACCCTATAAATAGCCCCCCTCCTGGACATGTTCGACACTCAGTGTCTACTCCTTGTGTAATCAAAGCATTCGGATTCACGTCATACGTCCAACAGTGCATTTGATCTCTCTTCTGAGTTTTCAGAACACAGTTACATAAAAGGTTTAATACATTATTACACAATCTTCTTCTACTTTCTACCCGTCACTTTCTTCTGATTGCGCCGTAGCCATGGACAAGCTTCTCCATTTAACGCGAGACTTGGGTCAATTTTCACTGCGAAGGGCCGGATTTCTTCAAAATTGTTGTAATCTTCTGACATGTCTGTCTTGTCCTCCACTCCCACGATAGTTCTTTTCCCTGAAAGAACTATGTGACGCTTTGGCTCATCATATGATGTCTTCGCTTGCTTATCTTTTCTTTTTTTTGGTCTGGAAGACATGTCCTTCACATAGAAAATCTGAGCCACGTCTTTGGCTAGTACGAATGGTTCGTTGTCGTACCCAAAATTCTTGAGATCCACTGTAGTCATTCCGTACTGCGGGTCTACGTTTACCCCACCATCCAGGTTGTACCATTTGCACCGGAACAAAGGTACCTTGAAAGAAGGTCCGTAGTCAAGTTCCCATATCTGCTCTATGTACCCATAATATGTGTCCTTTGTCCCATTGTTGTTTGATGCATCAAAGCGGACACCACTGTTTTGGTTGGTGCTCTTTTTATCTTGGTCGGCCGTGTAAAATGTATTCCCATTTATCTCGTACCCTTGAAAAGCCAATATAGTCGAAGATGGTCCTCTGGCCAACAAGTTTAGCTGTTCTTCAACAGTGTTGTCATTAATGAGACGTGTGTGCAACCACCCGCAGAAAGTCTTCAAGTGTTCTTTTTCAATGCATTCTTCAGCCATTAATGAGCGTAAAGTATTCTTGTGTTCCTCGATATACGGAGCCACCAAGCTCGAATTATGTAGAACTGTGTAGTGTGCTCGATTGAAAGAATCCCAGTCAGAAAATATTTGTTTCTTTCCTAGTGTTCCTTTTCCACGCAATCTCCCCTCATGGCGCGATTGAGGAACACCGACCGGGTTAATGTCAGGAATAAAGTCAACACAAAACTCAATGACCTCCTCTGTTCCATAACCCTTGGAGATGCTTCCTTCAGGCCTAGCACGGTTATGAACGTATTTCTTTAAGACTCCCATGAACCTCTCGAAGGGAACATGTTGTGTAGAAATACAGGACCGAGAACTTGAATCTCTTCGACTAGGTGAACTATGAGGTGCGTCATAATATTGAAGAAGGATGGTGGGAACACCAACTCGAAGCTGACAAGACACTGAACAACATCCTTCTGTAAAGTTCCTAGAGTCAATGGATTGATCACCTTCTGAGAAATTGCATTGAGGAATGAACATAGCTTCACAATGGGTAGTCGAACATTTTCCGGTAGAAGCCCCCTCAATGCGGTAGTAATTGTGTCATAATCACATGGCAGTCATGAGACTTCAGGTTTTGGAACTTTTTCTCTGCCATGTTAATTATTCCCTTCACATTCGACGAGAAGCCAGACGGGACCTTGATACTGTTCAGGACTTCAAAAAAGATCTCCTTCTCTTCTCTGGTAAGAGCGTAGCTGGCAGGACCTTGATACTTCTCTGGATTAAGGTGGTCGTCTTTCGTCTTCTCGTGCATATGTTGATGGTTCAGTCGTGCATCCGGTGTATCTTTCGTCTTCCCATACACACCCAAGAAGCTTAGCAGGTTCACGCAAAGATTTTTCGTCACGTGCATCACGTCGATTGCAGAGCGAACCTCTAGGATTTTCCAATAGGGTAACTCCCAAAATATAGATTTCTTTTTCCACAAGGGTACGCGCTTGTTGGCGTCTTTCGGAACAGATAGACTGCCAGGACCCTTTCCAAAGATTACTTCTAAATCCTTGACCATCTCATATATAGCATCACCATCAGGGCAGGTAGGCTTCGTCCGGTTATCAACCTCACATTTGAAATGCTTGCCTTTCTTTCTTACGGGATGCTCAGGTGGAAGAAATCGACGATGACCTGGGTACACATTCTTGTTGCCTACATATATACTTTCAGTCTTATCTAGACAGTGCGTGCAAGCATTGTATCCCTTGTTTGACTGTCCTGAAATGTTACTAAGAGCAGGCCAATCATTGATGGTTACAAACAACAACGCTCGTAGGTCAAATGGCTCTTGTTTGTGCTCATCCCACACACGTACCCCTTCGTCACTCCACAACTCTAAAAGTTCTTCAATCAATGGCCTCAGGTACACATCAATGTCGTTGCCGGGTTGCTTCGGACCTTGGATGAGCACCGGCATCATAATAAACTTCCGCTTCATGCACAACCAAGGAGGAAGGTTATACATACATAGAGTCACAGGCCAGGTGCTATGACTGGAGCTTTGTTCCCCGAAAGGATTAAAGCCATCTGTACTTAGACCAAATCTTATGTTCCTAGCGTCATCTGCAAACGTCTTGAAGGTCCTGTCGATTTTTCGCCACTGCGACCCATCAGCGGGGTGTCTCAGCATCATGTCTTTCTTACGGTCTTCTTTGTGCCATCGTAACAACTTTGCATGCTCTTTGTTTTGGAACAAACGTTTCAACCGTGGTATTATAGGAGCATACCACATCACCTTGGCAGGAACCCTCTTCCTGGGGCACGGATCGCCGTCAACATCACCAGGGTCATCTCGCCTTATCTTGTACCGCAAGCACCGCATATCGGGCACGCATTCAAATGCTCGTACTTCTCACCGCGATAGAGGATGCAATCATTGATGCATGCATGTATCTTCTGCACCTCTAATCCTAGAGGGCACACAATCTTCTTTGCTTCGTACGTACTGGGGGGCAGTACGTTATCCCTTGGAAGCATCTTCTTTATTATTTTCAGCAAATTCTCAAATCCTCTGTCAGTTGTACCATTCTCTGCCTTCCATTGCAGCAATTCCAGCGTGGTACCAAGCTTCTTCTGGCCATCTTCGCAATTTTGGTACAACAATTTTTTGTGATCCTCTAACATGCTATCCAACTTCGACCTCTCGTTTTCACTTCCGCTGTTTATCCGTGCATCACGAATGGCCCGGCCAAAATCATCATTGGGCTCATCATCATTGGGCTCATCATTGGGCTCTTCTTCAGCAGTGTCTTCCCCCATTGGAGTATCACAGGCTTCATTGAACGTAGGATAGTTGTCGTTATCCTCTTCCTCTTCATTTTCTTCCATCATAACCCTTTTTCTCCGTGCTTGGTCCAACAATTATAGCCGGGCATGAAACCAGAAGTTATCAGGTGGAAGTGAATGCGGTCTGTGTTAGAGTAATCCCGCTTATTCTTGCAGACACTATATGGACAAGAAATAAAACCACTCGACGGCTTGTTTTTATTAGCCACCTTGAGAAAACTATGCATGCCATTGATATAGTCGACACTGCGGTGGTCACTGTACATCCATTGCCGGCTCATCTGCATTATATAAATATATCAAAAACCATTACAGTACTACATCATGAATATATAATACTGGCCAAATTAATTAATAGTAGTGCCCAAATGTAATACATAGTTCTCACGAAACATACATCAATTGAAACTAACATACAACTAACTAAATAATTTAAATCCAACAACAAATGCGATCAGAATCGCAACTAAGGTAACTATTGAACCAACAGCATAATGATACCAAGCCTCTTGACTAATGGCATAATTTCTAATCTTTTTAAGCTTCAAGCGCATTGCATCCATCTTCTTCTCGTGAGCAGCGACGATGTCGGCAATCTCGACCCCATGAGCATCAACGATGTCGGCTATCTCGAGCCCGTGAACATCAACGATCTCGGCAATCTTCAAGTCCAATTCCATCTTCTCGTTAGGCATTGGAGACGAAGATCTTCACTTATCTTCAATTTTGCTTTCAAATCGTCGTTTTCTTTTTTAAAAACTCGACAATAGGGTCGGTTGGAATTTCCGGTTCAACTACCTCCTAGATAAAAATTTATCTATGTCAAGTTGGTCGGGCATGATTGTGATAAACACGAAACAAACCAAATAGTTAATTATGAAAATATACCACATCTGAATCATAGACCGGACGAGGGCCGACGGGGACGGATATCAAAACCATGACACTATACATATAGAAAAACATAAGAAATTATACAAGAAATAACTATGCATTTAAATCATACAAGTATATATATGTTTTAAAAATAAAAGATAAAAAAGAGGCTCACCGAAGTGGTGCCGGTGACGGGACGACGCGGCTATCGACGACGGTGAGGACGGGGACAACACTAAAATCCACAAATAATAAATTAATTTGAGCTCAAAATGCAAATGCACTTTCTAGCTTGGGCATTTCATCAAACACCTTGCTAGCATTACAAAATTGAAATGAGCTAAACTAGCAACGAAATGAGCTAAAGTTGCAACGCCGGAGGAAAGAACGATGTTGCTAACCTTTGAATAGATGGGGTGCATTCAATCCTCACAATGGTGCAAAAAAATGGGAATTAATTTGAGTGGGAGAGAGGAAATGGAGGAGAAAATGGTGATGAACTCGAGCTCCAAATGAGGAGCTCGGGGTGGAAGAAGATGATATAGCAGGGAGACCCTTTGATCCCGGTTTGTAACACGAACCGGGACCAAAGGTCCCCTGCCAGAGGGGCCCAGTGCTGCGGCGCATGTGCGCGCATGTGAGGACCCTTTGATCCCGGTTCGTGTCACGAACCGGGACCAAAGGTCCCCCCCGACCCGGGAGCAATGCCCACGGGCGCCCCGCCCTCCCGACCCGGGATCAATGGTCGGGATCAATGGTGCATTGATCCCGGGTTGTAATTTGGCCGGGATAGATGGCCCAAACGGATGGCCATGTTTCTACTAGTGTTATTTGGTTGTAGCAAAACGCTATGCAACAATAAACAAAAGGCAATGGTCCAACATATGTGCCCAACATAGATAACATCATGGGAACACATCAACAAGAGCCAAGAAATAGCTTGTAGCACTTCAAACCATCACAACATTTACTCATGGTACACAGTAAATACGATAAACACCAACAACATTTGAAACATCAACTGCAACATAGGAAATTCACCCCAAAAAATGACCTCAACCTTGACCGTGAAGACTCCGCCATGACCACTCGGACGAAACACTTAGCCCCACACGACGCGACGCCTTGTCCGCGAAGGCCTCGAGCAGGCGGGGGTGGGGGGACTGAAAACATGGGAGGGGAGGGCTGCCGATGGTGCAGGAGGAAAACAAGTGGAAGGAATCGCTGACCGGGTCAAGAAGAGAGGGAGCCTGGGAGAGGGGCGCAGGAGGGAGATGCGCGCTGAGAATCAGGTCAGATTGAAGTGTTTTCCATAATTTACCGTTATGTACACATATATAGCTATGAAGTAGTCAAATAATTAATGTATTGTACTTTTAAATAATTAATCCTATTAATTTTAACGTTGACATCCCTGTTCCTTTGAGTATTTCTTTTCCGCAACATACATGGGTCGGTCAAGAAGCCGGAGGGTGATGTAAAGACGCCATTTTTACAAGCAAGAGTAGAAATCCTTGCAAGTCTTGTCTTGTCCCCTTCCCTCGCTTGGTTGTCTCTCTCTCGTCTCCCTCCGCTTGGATAGGCCATGGCCACGCCGCTGGTCCTCCCTCCACCACCACCACCACCACCTGCGCCTCGCAGCATCTCGCCGCCGCCACCTCCAAGGAACCCCCACCGCGCCGGCAGCACCAAGTCCCTCGTCCTCTCCCACGCCGCCGCCGGCCGCTTCACCTTCCCCGTCGTCGTCAAGTGCTGCGCGCGGCTCGGCGACCTGGAGGCCGGACACGCCGCGCATTCAGCGGCGGTCAGGCTCGGTGTGGCGGGCAACGACGTTTACACGGGCAACTCCATCCTCGCGTTCTACGCCAGGCTCGGCATGGTGGGCGACGCCGAGAGGGTGTTCGACGGAATGCCGGCCAGGGATGTCGTCACCTGGAACTCCATGGTCGACGTGTACGTGTCCAACGGCCTCGGGCCCAGGCGCTGGACTGCTTCAGGCAGATGACGCACGAGGCGCTGCAGCATGACGGCGTCGGGATCATCGCCGCCCTCGCCGCTTGCTGCCTGGAATCTGCGTTGGTGCAAGGGCGAGAGGTCCATGCCTACGTGATCAGGCACGAGATGGAGCGTGACGTCAAGGTTGGGACATCTCTTCTCGACATGTACTGCAAGTGTGGCGACATTGCTTATGCCGAGGGCTTGTTTGCGACGATGCCATCCAAAATGTATGATTGGTGGGTACGCGCTAAATGGACGCCCCGAGGAGGCATTTGATACCTTTGTGCAAATGAAGGCGGAGGCACACCAGGTGGAAGTTGTCACTGCTATCAATCTGCTCGCTGCCTGTGCTCAGACCCAGAGCTCGCTTTACGGAAGGAGTGTTCATGGTTACGTGACTAGAAGACAGTTCCTTCCTCACGTCGTGCTTGAGACTGCTCTTCTCGAGATGTACAGCAAGGTTGGCAAAGTGAAATCGGCTGAAACGGTGTTTGGTCGGATGACGAACAAAACTCTGGTGTCATGGAATAATATGATCGCTGCCTACATGTACAAGGAGATGTATAGGGAGGCCATCACATTGTTCTTGGAACTACTGAATCAGCCTTTATATCCTGATTATTTCACCATGTCTGCAGTGGTGCCGGCATTCGTCTTGCTGGGGTTACTGAGACAGTGCAGGCAGATGCACAGCTACATTACCAGGTTAGGCTATTGGGAGAGCATTCTCATTATGAACGCAGTTCTGCACATGTATGCCAGGTGTGGCGATGTTGTGTCCTCAAGGGAGATCTTTGACAGGATGGCAGGTAAGGATGTCATCTCTTGGAACACAATGATAATGGGATACGCGATTCATGGTCAGGGTACAACTGCATTGCAGACGTTCTCTGAGATGAAATTTAATGGTGTGCAACCAAATGAGAGTACCTTCGTGTCAGTGTTGACTGCTTGCAGCGTCTCAGGCTTGGCAGCGGAAGGCTGGGCACAGTTCAATTCGATGCAACACGAGTATGCTATGATCCCGCAGATTGAGCACTACGGATGCATTACTGATCTTCTGGGTCGGGCAGGTGATCTCCGAGAGCTTGTGAAATTCATTGAAGAAATGCCAATTGATCCAACATTCAGGATTTGGGGCTCCCTTCTCACTGCAAGAAGTAACAGGAGTGATATAGACTTAGCAGAATACGCAGCAGAGAGGATATTCCAGCTGGAGGTTGAGCTTGATAACACAGGTTGCTACGTCCTTCTTTCTTCCATGTATAAGAACGCCGGGAGACGGGAGGACGTGCGGAGAATAAAGTCAGTGATGATGGAGAAGGGATTGCGGAGGACGGATGCGAGAAGCATAGTTGAGCTGCATGGCGTCGCCTGCAGTTTTGTCAACGGCGACACGACACACCCTCAGAGCAAGACGATTCATGAAGTGTCCGACGTTCTGTCAAGAAAGATTGGCGAAACGGAGGATGACTCGAGAATTCAGACAGGTCCTATCTCTTTGACTTCAAGTAGAAGAACAATGCCAAAGAAGCATAGTGTCAGGCTGGCTGTCGTGTTCGGTCTGATATCATCCGAGGCCGGAACCCCAGTTCTGGTGAAGAAGAACGTGCGTATTTGCAACGACTGCCATCACGCACTCAAGTTGATATCGAAATATTCAGGGCGGAGGATCGTTGTTGGCGACACAAATATATCATAGGTTCTCGGATGGCTCTTGCTGCTGCGGAGACTACTGGTGAGTTGAAATGCTATTGTTGATGGCAAAGCCTGAACACTTTTCAGTAGCAGAAGCAGGAGAACCCCAGGGATGCACATGTCACAGATTTAAGACAAAGCGCATATGGTGCATGTGACAGATTCAGACCTCACGCAGCTTCTGAAATCCTGAGGCCATGCTACTAACTTCAGGGGAAACATCCATGTGAGAGTAGTTCTTTTTTTTTAGAGAGTATGTGAGAGTAGTTCTCATGTACTCGGCTTCAGATTGGATTGGAAGAAGAAGAAGAAGAAGAAGAAGAAGACTCACATATACATTTTGTAATTGACATGGACATGATGTACAAACTGGTCGATTCTTTTTGAACAATTGTTTTTTGGAGTTGTGGGTAGCTCGCTGTATAGATTGTTGTATAGCATACACAGTACATGGATAAAATGCAGAATGTAGGCTCCCTTCCTGTCACACATAGGGGGCGTTGCCCCTTTTTATTTAAAAAAAACATGTAATCGTAGATTTTTCTTTTGTGCAGACTCACAGAAGTCAATCCCGATTCCAAAGGACATATGTCGTTGGAAGGTGAAGACGATGCGTCTCAAAATTCAGATACATTGAGTCGTTCTGCTTGTTCAGTTCTAGTATATTATGTGTATCACCTCTAGCGTCTCAAAATCTTAGAAGCTCCCAAATCATGAGGTGTTACTCAATAAAACGCCCAGAGAAATAAAACGCAATAAATAGGTGTTGGCAAGCAGGCCCATCGTCATAGACTGGTGACGCTCTCTCTCTCCTCGTTTTGTTTTTTTTATGGTCACCGGGGGGTCAAAGACGGACCTCTCCTCGTTTTCTCTCCCCGCACTTGACCAACACCGACCGCTCTTCTCTCTCCTCCTTTTCTTCCCCACCAATTTCTCCTCTCTCCTCCGTGCCCCCAATCGCCCTCTCGCCTACAGCCACCTCCAGCCGTCGCGGCGCTTTTTTTCCGCTTCTGCTCGACCTCGCCGCGCACTTCCTCGCGCCGGAGCGGAGCTAGCGCTCGCGGCCGTCCTCCTCTGCTCCTTCCTACGCCCAGAGAATAGGGTTCCTCTCGCGCCCAGACCCAGCGCCGCCAGACCACCCCGCCGCCCCACCGCTCCACGCCGCCCTCGTTGCCCTCCGTCCTGGGGTTCTACTCCGACATCGTGCGACCGACGCCTTCGTTCCGGCGCACATCCGCCTTGAGGTTATGAGATTTCTGCTTTTGAATTATGAGATTTCTAGTTGTGTACTGAAATTAGTTTCAATCTCTGTGTGCACTGCTGTTTTTTGTTTGGTACTAGTTGCTTGAGTTTTTGCAAATGTTTTTGTCTCAAACTGTAACCCGTAACATCCCATTGTTTTGCCTTTTCATCATATATACCTCACAGTGCCTTCCCTGGGTTTCCTCTCTCGCCAAAATGAATGACCATCATGGAGCAAAGGTTGGTGGTGATGTGCGCACGGTCGGCGCTAAAGATAAACGACAAGAGGTAATTATTTTTTACGGCACACTTATTCTCTGTCCATTTTCTTAGTTTTTTATTTTTTGATCCATCCATCTTAGTGCTTTCCTTTTACTGGTACAAATTTCAATCTAGGGTGCCCAAAAGCCTGAGACGAAGGTCAGACCTGTTGCAACCAGGGAATCGAAACGCATCCGTCTCAAAATTAGTTCTATTCAAGAGCAAGGGGTAGAACCAGGCAAAAAACAACAGGAGGTGAGTAATTGTTGCTTCTATTTCAGACATTTAGTTTTGCAACTTCTCCTATAGCGTGTTTATTTTAGTTTCTCACGTTGGGGCAGCTGCAACATACCAATTTTGAAATCAATGGGCGTGTTTTTTTATTTTCGCGTATGGAATGCAAATTTAAATGATTAGTCATGTCAGTAGCTTTTGGTTTAAACCATCCCATTTTTTCACTCCTGTCTATGTTGATGTATGCAACATAATAATACCAGATTGGCATAATTATGCTGGCTCCTGTTTAGACTGTACATTTGCAGAACTCACTTTTGTTATCCCATTTTTCTAATAATTTTTCTTGATGTTCTGAATTGTATTTGCAGGTTGTGCAAAGATTCCAGAAACTTTTTGCACAAACAAAATGTAAGGAATCAGATGAGCTGGACGCAGAATCTCTTCAAGGCCTCCTGAGAACACCTGAGACCGTTGCAAAGTTTCAGGTCAATGTCTAACTTCTTTTTTGCCTATGGAGCTATCAATGTTTGTGCCTCTTTCTCTGGTGCCACTTATGTACATTATCAATGTGTGATGGTACAATGCATGATAATAAGTTAGTCACTCTTGCATTGTAAATTCAGTAATGTGACTACTGCACTGGAAATTTGATAAAATCTGGGTCTTTGTCTATTAATGTTGTTAAGTCTTGTTAAAAGTCTTGAGTCTTGTTTACTGCAAAAGTGAATCATGGGGCTTTCCCATATGTCTAATACTTATCCGACATGTTGATAGGCTTGGGCCAAATCAGATTTCCTTCCGGACATGAGTAATGCTATGCCATTGATTCTAGAGATTGTTAACTTGAAGCCCAATTTGGCAACTAATTCAGCGGAATCAGATGATGATAGGTCTGTTATCCATTCAATTCAAATGTTTTGTCTAGTCATTTGTTATTTCAAATGTTTTATCTAGTCATTTGGAGGTATCTCTAACTGTTTTTAAAACCTCGTAATTTTTTGTGTTCTATACAGTATTGAAAAAATTCTAGAAGAGAAAGCAACAGCTTGCAAGTTGTTGTTACGCTATGTTGATGAGTTTAAGGAGGATTTCTTACCATGGATTGATCAGGTTCAGTATTTATGCAATGTGTAACTCTCAGCCGCTCCTTTCCACTAAACATCACTGATTACAAATTTTCATGTAGGCTTCTTCTGCGCTGGTCCCTTTGCTGTGGTTTTGCTCCTGTAAAGAGGTTCAGAGAGCTGCTATTGCAGGTATTTTGATGTTATTCTATGATTCATTTGTGTACGTAAGTTTGCAATTCTTATAAATTTTGAACATATATATGCAGCACTGCCAAAACTCTTACTGTCAGCAAAAATGGCGATTGAGGAGGGCGAATCACAAGGCAGATACGAGTCCTATGTTACAAAGTTGTCTCACTACATAATTCCAGCCCTTGTTAAGGCACCTATAGAGGTATTTAAATATTTCTTGATACTTTACTATCCTTTCTTTTACCTATTCTAACAATTGAACTTATATCCTTTGTATAGGAGCCTGAAACAGAGTTGCGTGCATCAATGGTAGATTCATTAAATGAGTGCATGCAGGTTTGTTCCTTTGTACCCGGCTGTTTAATAATTTCAGAATGTTGTCCATAGTTAAGATTTTTATAAAAGCTTCAATTGAATATTTCGGACTATTTTATATACCGATGTCTTTTGATTTTTTTTTATTTTAACCCTTTTAAAAAACTAAAATTTTAATAATAACCCCTACCAAACTAAATTTCAAAGAAGTAGCCCTTTTGGTCATGCCAAACTCCGTGGCGCAACTCATAATTGTCACGCCACATGCAATGGCATGATCAAAATGACAGTGGCACGGCCCAAGATCGATTTCCACGTGGCGAGGATGTGGCCGAGCACGCCAAGGCAGTCACGCCAAGCCGGTTGGCGTGACAGAGAGCTGAGTCACGCCACCGCCTTTGGCGTGATCAATTTAAAAATCACGAGTTCAGCCCTACTTTGACCAAGCATAACTCCGAATCCGAGCAGAATTTGGGCGAGCTCCAATTGACAAATTTGTAGAGCAAGTAACCAGCTACAACTTTCATTATATGCACATCTTCTAGTTCACAACAGTTTGACAGATCAAGGTCTTCAAAGTTTGGAAAAAACCACAATTAAATTGGAGCTCGCCCAAATTCTGCTCGGATTCGGAGTTATGCTCGGTCAAAGTAGGGTTGAACTCACGATTTTTGAACTGGTCACGCCAAGGGCGGTGGCGTGACTCAGCTCTCTGTCACGGGCTTGGTGTGACTGCCTCGGCAGGCTCTTCCACGTCCTCGCCATGTGGAGATCGATCTTGGACCTTGCCACCGTGTCATTTTGGTCACGCCATTGCATGTGGCGTGACTTAGTTATGAGTCGTGCCACGAAGTTTGGCGTGACCAAAAGGGCTACTTGGAAATTTAGTTCGGCAGGGGTTATTATTAAAAGTTCAGTTTTAAAATGGTTAAAATAAAAAAATCGTGTCTTTTAGTGCATCTTGATATTGGTCAAGTTTGAAACTAATATATTGCTACATTATTTTTTAAAATTTAGATTGCACTGGGTGGTGCCAATTTACGTGTTGAGATTGTAGTTGCTATTTTTGGCCCTCTACCTGTTGGTAAGTCTATTTTCTAAGAATACAATATATTTTTGCTGTTTTTTGAATTTTTTTAAACTGACTAGCAATTTTTTATGGCGAATGCAGAGGCGTTTCTGAATTTGAGGATTGCACTTGATGTTCTTCAAAAAGAAAATCAAGTAGAATCTGATTCATATCAAATAGCTTCTTCAGCTTTGATGAAAGTTATCCAATGGCATCGGGATAGTATTCGATCATATGAGCTTGATGTATGTGCTTTAATCTCATTTTCACTTTTAGAATATGAGACACACATTTGGATGATATATAAAATTTACTATATGGATTGTGCATTGTTTTGTTCATTTTAATAGTCTTTAGATACTTAAATCATGTCGACGACCCAATTATGTTGTAGCTGTTGAATTTTAGTTGATATATTAGTTTCACATCTCCATTTTTATATTATCTTATGCATGATCGTTAATAATTGATTGTTTGCATTTTCCTTATAAGAAAAATCAGCTGCACAACAAGCATAGGAGAGCCTCTGATTGTGTATTGTTTTTTTCATTTTAATAGCCTTCAGATACTTCAATTATGTCGACGACTCAATTTTGTTGTAGTTGTTGAATTTAAGTTGATATTAGTGCCATATCTCCATTTGTATATATATTAGGCATCATCGTTAATGATTGATTGTTTGCATTTTTTTATGAAAAATCAGCTGAATAAGCATAAGAGAGCCTATTGGGGCCTTTACGATAATTGGATATTTTGCAAAATTTGTTTGGAAGAGATGGAGAGTGGATATACATTCCCTAAAGCCTTTGAAGATGAAGAAGTGGATTTCCCTAAAATGTTTTTCACTAGGACAGAAAAAGTTTTAAGCCTGATCAATTTCTGAGCAAATGGAAAGGGCTTAAAAAAGTGTACAACAACTGGAAGCCTTTACATATGACAAAGGACTCATCAAAAGATAATAATCCAACAAAACAAGTCAAGGTATGTATAAATATTATTAGATTCTTTTGGTCAGATATTAGTACTGTGACTTTGTTTATATACTTATGAGTGTTTTAATTTTAGGATTTTATCACCCAATATCCTCTTTTTGTTGAAGTGCCTGGGCTTTTTGGATTGGTGATAGAGTTATTTAAGAATTGTGATAATAAGTTAAATGCTTTTTAATTATATTTTAATTTGTTCGTAGCTTTCTTCACTTCTGGATAACTATGAATTTATCTTTTATATACCATATTAATGTGTCATTACAGATTGAATCATGTGATGGTAGAGATGTTTCTGAACAAGCTAAGGTGGATCCACCTCCCCTCGCCAGTCACTCAAGTTGCCTAAATGTAAGATTTAAATTCCTCTTAATTATGGGAAATTTCTGTTTCTACCTCTATTTTTTTTAAAGGAGATTTACTCGGCTTTTAAGAAAGCCAATAACAGGGTTTGATACATGCTGGGTGAACCAGTTTCCAAAAGAATTGGTAAAACAGCCTGACCTCCAGATTTTCCTTTTGAAGGGGTCAACTTCCAAGAAAAATTTCTATCCCCAGCTAGCTCTATTAACCCTATCAGTAAATTTATCCTTGATAGTTTCCTGCAGCCCAACAATATCTAACCTATGTTCCTCTATAAACTCCTTTACCTGTTTCCTTCTACTTCCTTTACCCAGCCCCCTCACATTCCAAAAAAGAAACCTCATTTAGACTTCTTCTTAGGTCTGCCCCTCTTCCTTAGGGGTTCAACTGTAAGCATGTTTGTATCAAGATATTCAGTCCCCCTGACCGAATTATCTATGATACTAAGGCTAAGATCATGTACCTCCTCCTCACCTTGAGGAGCAGTCTTCTTGTTTACTGATTCTAGATAAGCCTTGTAATTGGCTTCTGCTAACGCAGCTCTAACTAGCTCTTCGGCTCTAAAGGTATCCAGTTGAGTACCTATATTCTAAATCCAGCTTAGAAGCAACATCTTGAATATAATCATTATCTAAATTGTGATTTTACCCTGTTTTTTAGGGTTTGTGAATTTGCCCCTTGTTTTTGTGCCCCTAGTTTTTGAATTCATCAAATTGCTCTACAAATGTCAAAACAGGGTAAACTCACAAATTACTCACAAAAGTAGGGGCAAATTCGTATTGCCAAACTTTTATAGCATATTTCACACCTTAAGTGTTATTGACGGAATAGGAGCAAACTCTATCTTCAGTTGAAAAAACAGGGGTAAAATCACAAAGTTGAAAAATAAGGACAAAGTCACCTTTTGACTTGAAAACGAGGTCACAATTGCAAATGCACCCAATTTTTTAATCTCTTGCTAATATATGTATTCAATTTATAAATATTACTTTTTGAAACAGGAGAATAGTATAATTAACACACTTGAGGATAAAATCAAATTACTGGAGCTGTCAAATGCAGAAAAAGAGGTGTGTATATATATCTTTTGAGTAAAATTAATAAGAAACTATAGTTAATGTTCAACTATGAAATTTTGGTTGATGCAGAGACGCTTGGAATTTATGGAGGCCAAACTTGCCGAAAGGGAGAGATTGCTAAACGAAGCGGAGTTGTTAAGGAAAAAATTGCATAACCAAATGATGGTAATACCTAAAATTAAAATGTTGACGAGGGTGTCCTTGGCAAATCCCATGGTTAGGTACCTAGGGTTGATTATGTGGTAGAGAACGCGTAGTACTGGTAGACTCGACGGCTGACAAGCGAGAGTTTACCCAGGTTCGGGGCCCTCGATTGAGGTAAAACCCTTACTCCTGCTTGTCTGGATTTGATCTCGTGTATATGCGGTTACAGGGGTCCGGCGAGCTGTTTGTCTCGTCGGGATTATGGTGGCTATGAATTGCTTGACCTCCTCGGTTACCCTCCTGGCCTTTATATAAGGGGCCAGGTCCTGGATACGTAACCGACTAGGTTTACATATGGAAAGTTCTAACCGACTATGATCTACTCTAATTTAGGAAACTTCTCTTCGTCTGGCTTCTTCCTTCATGGGCTTCTTTAATTCTGGGCCTCTCCTGGGCTTCGCCTGTACCGGGTACCTTCATGCAGGGGTACCCGAAGGGCATATCCATGTCAGTAGCCCCCGAGTGCTTGCTTGATTATGGAGAATCATGGATGCATTCACTTCAACATATGTGTCATTTCTCTGAGCAGTATGTATGTTTTTTATGCAATCTTGGGGATTATAGCATAGTAGGCCCAGAATACTCAAATCTGGTTAACTACACATTCGGGTAAAACCTTACTAGCTTTCAATCAAACCTTCGGGTAAAGAGCTTCAACCTTTTATCATCCTATTGGTGCAAAAAACTTCTGTCCTATTGGTGCAAAAGATCCCAGAGACTCTACTACATAACTAAAATTGTAGGCAGTAACAAGGTTTACAACCCACTGAACAATAAGATTGTGCAACCTATTTTAACATACAACACCACATCCGAACCTAAATAAGTAGATCATGCGCTCGATGGCTAGAGCACATAAAAACATGAGGAGATTCATAAAGCAACTAACCAGATGCCCTACCTCATTCATGGATGTCAAGAAACTTTACATATTACTTCATATATGTAACATGATTGTTCTAAGTAAAACACAAGCATAAAAACATGAAGGCCGAACTTTGCCAACACTGAAAATGCAAATCCTTCACCTTGCTACATTACATAAATCTTTTTCCTAACTAATAACAGCATACTTCCATCCAGAGGGTTTTGTGTTTTAACGATCATTATAAGGTCAAGCAATATTGATTGGAAAAGAGACCTAATGGTGACAAAAACTTAATGCTTGAAAAAGAAAGGGGAAGCCGTCAAAGGTACAAGCACTATATCGAGATGTGCTTCTTAGTCCATTAGCAAGAGAGATACAAAAGAGAGTTACGGGTCAGAAAGACCAAACCTACTAGATGACCATATAAGCACGGTTCATCCTACATACGTACATATATTACATATAACAGCCTCTCCCAAATTATTGTGTGCGTATGCGCGCGTGCCGCAGACAAACATTACATCACGAAAAAGTTACAAAGGAAACAAGAGGAACTAGCAGACTGCCGTGGACTTGTGTCGAACAGGTTGAGTGCAGCTCGGGCGGGGAGGGAGGAGGGAGAGAGGGGGGAAGCATACCTCGGGGATGGGGAGGGAGGGGAGTTCGAGGACGGCCGTGACTCGGGCGGAGCGCAGGAGAGGTCGCCGGGGCGCCGCGGGCGACGACGGCAGAGGGAGCGGCGTGGGCGACGACGGCGCAGAGGAGGTCGCGAGCTTGTGGCGGCGTCGGGCGCAGGGGACGCACGGCGGCGCAGGGATTGGCGCGGCGCCGCAGGGATGGACGCGGCGGCGCGAGCTTGTGGCGGCGTCGGGCGCAGGGGAGGTCGCCGGCGTCGGGCGCGGGAGTTGAGACTTAGCGAAATTTTGGGGACGAAACTGGGGAAGGAAGAGGCAGCGCGGCGGGGGCCCACATGTAAGTGGAGGCAAAGAAATTCTGTGGCGCATCCGGGTAGGCATGCGCCACAGAATTGTGAGAATTCTGTGGCGCATTCCAGCCTGGATGCGCCACAGAATTTCCTTGCCTCCACGATGTCGGCCCCACATGTAAGTCCACGCCCAGAATTTCTGTGGCGCACCAGAGGAGGGATGCGCCACAGAAATATAAGATTCTGTGGCGCATCCACTAGGTAGTGCGCCACAGAATTAGGTGCCCTGCAGTGCTAAAAGGACCTGCTGGCTCTCTCAATTTGTTCTGAAATTTTTTTCTTACAAATATTTTTGGTTAAATTTGTTTCAAAAAATACACACAATATGTCTCATACATATTTAGTTCACTGAATACATAACTCTTGCATTGTCTCACACCAAATGTCCCATACATATATATATGCTTGCATTGTCTCACACACACACACACAAATTAAATACACCAAAAAAGTATTCTTCATCTCGGTTCCGTGAGCTAGATTCTCTTCTTTCCCTTCTTCGCGGTTGAAAACTTTAGGCCGGTGACCTTGAGATTTCTTCGCGTGAACGGACAACCTTTGGTAGGTAGGGAGGTCTTCCTTCTTTGTGTACTAGTAGTAGGCATGTCGAAGAACTTGTCGAATTCCTCCTCGATCTTTGGCTCGTTGTCCAATTCTTGCTCGGTGGCGCCTCCTTCCATTCCGATGATGCTCCTCTTGCCCCTCCTCACGACAACACGGCTAGGCTTTGACGGGTCGGTAATGAAGAAGCATTGCTCAACTTGGCTAGCGAGTACCCATGGCTCATTTTTCGCGGAGGCGTTCTTTGATTTGGCATCGGGTATTACCATGGTGGTGAAATACCGGCCTTCTTTGACGACGTCCTTGGCCCATCTTACACGGAACATTGGCACCACCTCTCCACAGTAGTTGAGCTCCCATATGTCCTCAATCCTTCCGAAGTATCTTTTCTTGACAGTAGCCTCCTCATCGCCGTATGATAGCATAGTTACTCCTGAGTTTTGATATTCCGACATCTTGTCCTTTTCCTCGGTGTAGAATCTGTAGCCGTCGATGTCGTACGCCTGATAGGTCTTTACGTTATGCGAGGGACCCCGTGATAAGGAGAATATGAGTTGTTCATCTTCCGTAGATGGCGGTTTCCTCTTTGCTAGCTCCATTTGATTTTGCTTGAACCAACGCGTGAAGCTGGCGTTGTGCTCTCTGGTTACGTCTCCCTTCTTCCTCGGCCGGCCCAGTTTGATGTAATGTTGCTCGAGTAAGCATTTGTGCTGTTCCACCCAAGTTTCGATCAGCTGTAAGTGTTGTAGCGCGACCCGGTGAGCCCTTTCGAAGTCGTCCTTTCGACCCTGCATGCTGACAAAGGTTGAGCTGGCGCCCTCTCGGTGACCATATCCATTGAGCCTGTCGAAGTGTTTCCTCGTGGGCAGACCTACATCCTGGTTCTCGGTGCTTAGATAATTCTGGCAGAAGGAGATGCACTCGTAGGTTAGAAAGCCCTTGGCCATGCTTGCGTCTGGACGGGCCCTGTTGCGAACGTATCCTTTCATGACACCGTTCATCCTTTCGAACGGCATCATGTAGTGCATGAACGTTGGCCCTAGCTGCCTGATGTCATCAACGACATGGAGAAGGAGATGCACGCATATATCAAAGAATGCTGGCGGGAAGTAAATCTCGAGCTCGCATAGTACCAGCTCGATCTCTTCTTGTAGCCTGTCGAGCTGCTTCACCCCGATCGACTTCCTGTTGATGACGTCGACAAAGTTGCAAAGGGCAAGCAGCGTATCACGGACGTGCTCGTCCATTATCCCTCGAATCGCAACGGGAAGTACCTGCGTCAACAGCACGTGACAGTCGTGAGACTTCATCCCGCTAAACCTCTTCTTCGTACCGTCCAGATATCTGCTTATCTGCCCCGCGTAACCATTCGGAAATTTGACTCCTAGAAGACACCTGTAGAATTGCTCGAGCTCCTCCGGACTCATAGTGAAGCACGTAGCGGGAAGCACCACACTGTTCTTCTTTACCCTTTTGCGGCGACCTTGAGTCCCTTCCGTCTGATCATCATCATCATCATCGTCATCGCTATCGGGGGCCTGAAGTTCTTTCCTGACACCAAGCCATTTCAGATCGTATCTTGCTTTCATCCCATCCTTGGTCTTTTCCGGCATGTTGGAAAGAGTGCCAAGAAGACTCTCGGTGACATTCTTCGTAATGTGCATCATATCGAGGCTATGTGGCGTCTTGAGGACCTTCCAGTAGGGCAAGTTGTGGAAAACAGCCTCGCTTTCCATACACCCAGCAGCGGATCTACCTTCGGTCGTTTCTTTCCCGGCGCGGGGCACTCCTTCCAATTATTCAACAGCTCATCGATTTCTGTGCCGCTCCTCGGGATCGGGGGTCCTTCGGGCTCGTCCTTACCATTAAACAGGTCACCGCGTTTCCTCCACGGGTGATCCATGCGAAGCCACCTTCGAGCCCCAGGGTACACGGTTTTCGAAGACCCTGGATTTCTTGGTAGCTGGAGATGCGGGGTTGAGTCCATGCACCGAATCCGTGGCTTACCTGGGCCGATACATATGAGCAACCAGGATAGTCCTGCACCGTCGTGAGCAGCGCGGCTCTCATGGGGAAATAATCTCCAGTGTAGGCATCCCACGTACGTGCTGGGGTCGCCCACAACGTGGCTAACTCCTCTTCCAACAGCGCGAGATACGTATGTATGTGGACACCTGCTTGTTTCGGCCCCTGAATGAGAAGACTCATGTGTATATACCTTTGCTTCGTGCACAACCACGGGGGAAGGTTGTAAGGCCATACAAACACGGGCCAGGTGCTATGCGTGCTACTCTGGTTGCCGAACGGATTGAGTCCATCGGTGCTCATACCGAGCCTGACGTTCCTTGCGTCGCCTCCGAAATTTCCGACGGCGTCCAACTCTTGCCACTGGCTAGCGTCTGCAGGGTGTGTAAGGATCCTGCCCTTCTCCGGATCTTCTTCAGGCTTCTCCCTTTCCGCGTGCCATTGCATGAGCTTTGCTTCCTTAGGGTCCACGAAGTACCGCTGCAGACGGGGAGTGATAGGAAAGTACCATACCACTTTGTGAGGACCTTTCTTCCCACGGCTCTTGTACCGTCCTTGGCCGCACACCGGACATGTGGTTCTGTCCTCGTACTCGCCCCGATAAATTGCGCAATCATTGATGCAGGCGTGGTATTTAACGTGCGGTAGGTCAAGAGGGCACACGACTTTCTTGGCCTCCTCGATACTAGTTGGCAATGTGTTCCCCTCGGGAAGACGCTCGTGGAAGAATTTCATGTTCTTGTTGAAGCTCACGTCGGTCCATTTGTTTCCTGACTTCATCTCCAGAGCATCAAGCGTTACTTGCAAGCGCGTATCCTGTGGCCGGCACCCTGGATACAACGGAGTCTTCCCGTCTATCTCCATTTGCGCCAGCTTGGCTTTCTCTCTAACGGTCCTCGCCTGCTTAAGGAGCAGTTCTTGAACATGAGACTCCATCAAGGCCGACATTAGCGAGCTCTGCGGCGTGTTCGCGTCTTCTCCACCACCATCTACTCCTTCATCATGACCATTTCCGTCGGCATCTCCTTCGTCACGATCATCATGCCCGCCCTCGTCTTCAGGCGCAACATTTGCTGTCGGCGCAACATTTGCTGTCGGCGCTTCATTGAAGCCTTCCATGAAACCGCGCCTGAGCAGGTGTTCCTCCAATAGTCCGGAATCAGGGTCGATCCATCTCACAAATTTGCAACTTCTACACGGACATCGTATGTGGCGCTTGTTGCACCGAATCATTTCCGCCTTCGCTTCTTCCTTGTAGTTGTTGATTCGACTGGAGCTCATCTTCATGACCATGGTCGCCTACACGGTATACATATAGAGTATGTGTTATTAAGTCGGAAATGTTCGACGAAAAAATTCGGCATGACTTCCCCTAGAAGTAGGACATATGTGGTGCAAAAATTTACCGAAATGGAAATGAATCAACATTTCGGCAAACATCCATGCACCACGCCGGCGCAAGCAACAACAAGCAAAGATTCATGCAAACCACACACACAAGTTTCATGCATAGATCCGTTCAACAAATAGTTTGCTTCATGCAAACCACACACACAATCGCCCGCCGACAAGTTTCTCATGCCTTTAACAAACACCCATCCAACAATACCCACCTAGTAGATCTAGATCCGTTCCCGAGACGTGACCGTGATCGATGAGAGAGAGTGTGTGGTGATGGAGGGAAAATAGTGGACAAAAAGATAGGAGGAGAATATATATGGAGGCTTTCCCCAAGCCCTCACCAATTCTATGTCAAACAAAGTAAGTTTAACAACAAATAATGGATAATAGGATGGTCAAAATGCCATGGGAGAGAGGAGGAGCTCGAGCTAGATGCATGGGGGGGAGAATGAAGGTCACATGGGGAAAGTGGGTGCTGCCACCTTTTTGTGGATCTGGGCCAACATTCTGTGGCGCACGCATCTCGGTGCGCCACAGAATGTCAACTTTCTGTGGCGCACCGTGTTGGGTGCGCCACAGAAATCCAATATTCTGTGGCGCATGTCGGATGGTGCGCCACAAAGTTATATTCTGTGGCGCACTGGGACACGTGCGCCACAGAATCTCCCCAGATGGACCTGGCCCAATAATTGGAACGTGGGACCCACGCTATTTCTGTGGCGCACGGGTGGGCATGCGCCACAGAAATATGAGATTCTGTGGCGCATTTGCTTCCATGCGCCACAGAATGTCTTATTTCTGTGGCGCATGTCTGTCAGATGCGCCACAGAAAGACCACAATTTTTGTGGCGCACCTTATTCCATGCGCCACAGAAATATTTCTGTGGCGCACCAATTAAGGGTGCGCCACAGAATGCCAACCCACCTATAACCCTTTTCCTAGTAGTGTGACCACCTGATGATGAAGCCGGCGAGGCCGTGAATCCAGCACCACCAATTCCCACAGACGGCGCCAATTGACGATGGGTGTCCTCGGCAAATCCCATGGTTAGGTACCTAGGGTTGATTATGTGGTAGAGAACGCGTAGTACTGGTAGACTCGACGGCTGACAAGCGAGAGTTTACCCAGGTTCGGGGCCCTCGATTGAGGTAAAACCCTTACTCCTGCTTGTCTGGATTTGATCTCGTGTATATGCGGTTACAGGGGTCCGGCGAGCTGTTTGTCTCGTCGGGATTATGGTGGCTATGAATTGCTTGACCTCCTCGGTTACCCTCCTGGCCTTTATATAAGGGGCCAGGTCCTGGATACGTAACCGACTAGGTTTACATATGGAAAGTTCTAACCGACTATGATCTACTCTAATTTAGGAAACTTCTCTTCGTCTGGCTTCTTCCTTCATGGGCTTCTTTAATTCTGGGCCTCTCCTGGGCTTCGCCTGTACCGGGTACCTTCATGCAGGGGTACCCGAAGGGTATATCCATGTCAAATGTGCTATATCATTTTCTTCTAAAAAGTATACAGTAAGAAGTTAGAAATATTGAAGTATTCCATTTTATACTTGCAGGATTTGAAAGGCCACATGCGGGTTTTTTGCCGTGTTAAGCCATTATTTGGTAATGCAGAAAATATGGTCAGCTACCCTAAATCACTAGAACATGCTGGTCGTGGGATTCATTTGATGCGTAAAGGTAACTTTGTGTTCCGATCTTTTTGCTGCCGTTGAAGTGTTAATTGTGGCTTGTTTGAGAATTTGCTTAATTATTTTTTCTTTATGCAGATAACAATGTCCTGTATACATTTGATAAAGTATTTGACCATATAGCTTCACAAGAAGTAATTTTTAAAGACATTTCTGAGGTTGTGCAGAGTGTCTTGGATGGATACAAGGTATAAATTATGCAGCACAATAATTGTTACCCCAGATTACTTTCATACTTTCCTCAGCATTTATGTGAGGTTGCCCCGTAGATGTTTAATACAAGAAGACCAGCTTGAGCATAGTTAATAGGCCATGTGAGAAATAATCATTTATCTAAATGAACTATCATCATGTTGTTCTTGATACATTGAATTACCATCACTATGACGTCAAGTGCTACTAGAGGATTCACATAGGAGAGAAAATTAAAAAGCTACACCCTGCAAGCATGTGAAACAGATTTTCTTCAGCTGCTTCATACATCGCTTGTTTGCTTGAAACATTAGATTTTGCTAGGATCATCATTTCCTCTTGGGTGGTTGAATACATAGTTTGAGTGGTGTCCAATAAAGACTGATCACTGTGCCTAGCAATGAATGAAACTGAAACAGGATATTGTGTTTACCCAAAGGAATAGAAACATGAAATGGACATCGAATCCGCTGCATGAGTGCAGATGTAAAAAATGCGGGAAAGCAACACCATGTGGGGTGTTAGTGAACTCATCATCTTTTTCGAAATCCATATGCTACTGAAACTGTTAGAGAGATATTTGTATCTTGTAGTTTCCCTATTACATAGGGGGCTCCCTGCATATTTACACCTGTACATGTACTATATATTGTGGCCTTTGGCCCCCGTGGAATACAAGTCGCTATTCCTCCAACATGGTATCAGAGCATTAGGTTATTTTTTCGCACGCGCGACTCGTGCATCTTTTCCTCCGCTCACGTCTAGATCGAAGGTCTTCCCGTACAGACCTTCATCCCTGTCGCGCCGCTCCTCTCGCGATCCTCCCTCGCTCGCGTGTGTGCGTTCCAAGCTGCGCCGCTCCCCTTGCTCGCGTACGTGAGTTCCCAGCCAGGCTTCTCTCGATCGCTCGCTAGCTGTACGTAGCTAGCTCGCTCCTGCTCTTTTCTCGCGCGTGATCGTCGTTCCGCGGCCGCCGCCATCCGCCGTCTCCGTTCGCCGCCGGCCGCCGTCTCCGTTCGCCGCCGGCCGCCGTCTCCGTTCGCCGCCGGCCGCCGTCTCCGTTCGCCGCCGGCCGCCGTCTCCGTTCGCCGCCGGCCGCCGTCTTGGTCTGCCGCCGGTCGCAGCCGTGCCGTGGGCTGCTGCCTCACGTTCACGTCCGAGTCCCCGAGCTCGTTCCTCTCAAGCGATCCAATCTGGATCGTAGTTGACCGATCCGTTTTCCTGTAAAAAAAAAAAAAGGTTTAAAAAAAAAAAAAAAAAAGAGTAAAAAAAAAAAAGAGAGAGAGAGAAGAAGATGTCTTCGTCGTCGGGCTATGTTGCGATCCCTCGCTGCACGGTGATTTTTGATGGGACGAACTATCCCGATTTTGCTTCGTTTATGCGCATTCATATGCGTGGACTTCGTCTGTGGGGCGTGCTTTCCGGCGAGGTCTCTTGTCCGCCGTGCCCCATTGCTCCTACGGCTCCTATTCCGCCGATGCCACCAGCTCTTGGTGCCGATGCTTCTCAGGCTGCAAAGGATGCAGCCAAGTCTGCGGATGACCTCGCCGTTGCTGCTTATGACCGGAAGGTCAAGGAGCATTCTGACGCCCTTGAGACCTACCGGTTGGATCTGACTGCTTACAGCCAGTGGATTGATGATGATGCTCGTGCTGCGGCTGTTCTCACCGCCAGTGTTCTACCGCAGTTTGCCTCTGAGTTTATGGGCCTCAGTACTGTCGCTGACATGTGGGCTCACCTTCGTCAGCGTCATCAGCCATCCGGGGATGCTCTATATCTGTCTGTGGTTCGTCAGGAGCATGATCTTCAGCAGGGTGACTCTACCATTGATCAGTTCTACACGCAGAGTGCCGCTATTTGGCGTCAGCTTGACTCACTTCGCACTGCTGTGTGGTACCTGCCCGTGTTGTCAGACTGTGCGTTCCGACTTGGAGTTTCAGCGCGTATATGAGTTCTTGTCGCGGCTCCGCAAGGAGTTCGAGCCCCGACGTGCTCAGCTGCTTGCTCGTGGTCGTGTCCCTATCTCGGAGGTGTTGTCTGAGCTTCGCGTCTACGTGGTGTTGGGTTGCTTGAGGTTCCTTCTGTGCTTGCTGCCCGTGGTCCTCCTTTGTCGCCTGCTTCATCGACTCCTTCGCTCCACTGCTCCGCCACTTTTACCCACTCCTCAGGGTCAGGGCCCGGGTCGTGGCCAGGGTCGTGGCGCTCGTCCACGCTCTCACTGCACCTACTGTATGGATGGCCACATTGCGTCTCGTTGCTACACGAGGGAGCGTGATCTGCGTCAGCAGAAGGCGTCTGCTTCTCCCGGGACTCGTGCTCCTTCTGGCTCGTCAGGGTCTTCTCAGCCAGCTTCACCGATCAGGACATTATGCGGCTCAAGGATGCTCGCCGCTTCAGGTTCTTCTTCGACGGGTACTGCTGGCTCTGTGACTGATTCTTCTGGCACTGCGCGACCACCATCTTCTACACAGTCAGGTACATCCTCGTGGGTTCTGGATTCTGGAGCTTCTTTTCATATGACTTCTGATTCTTCCACTCTGTCCTCTCTTCGACCTCTTGATTCTCCTCTTAGTGTTCTTACTGCTGATGGTACTTCTCTCTCTGTTTCTAGTCGAGGCACTCTTTCTACTTCTTTTTTGTCCTGATATTTCTCATGTTCCTCGTCTTACCATGAACTTGTTTTCTGCCGGTCAGCTTACTGATTCTGGTTGTCGCGTCATTCTTGACGCCGATTCTTGTTCTGTTCAGGATCGTCGCACACAGGTTTTGGTTGGAGCTGGCCCTCGCCGCCGTGATTCTCAGGGGCTTTGGGATATAGACTGGCTTCGTGTTCCTTCCGCTGCTACCTCGCCTGCCAGTTCTCCTGCTGTCGTCGCCTCTGTCACCGGCTCTTTTCAACAGTGGCATCATCGTCTTGGTCATCTTTGTGGTTCTCGTCTGTCGTCATTAGTTCATCGTGGTCTTCTGGGGCCTGTCTCAGGAGATGTTTCTTTACAGTGTCAGGGTTGTAGGCTAGGAAAACAGATTCAGTTACCCTATCCTACTAGTGCGTCTGTATCTCAGCGTCCTTTCGACTTAGTTCACTCTGATGTTTGGGGTCCGGCTCCTTTCGCTTCGAAAGGGGGCCATCGATATTATATAATATTTATAGATGATTTTTCTCGTTACACTTGGCTGTATTTTATGTCTTCTCGTAGTGAGGTTCTCTCCATATATAAGCGTTTTGCCGCCATGGTTCTTACTCAGTTCTCTACGCCTATTCGTGTGTTTCGTGCTGACTCTGCTGGTGAGTATATCTCCAAGCATTTGCGTGGTGTTCTTGCTGAGCAGGGCACTCTCGCTCAGTTCTCCTGTCCCGGTGCGCATGCTCAAAATGGCGTGGCTGAGCGTAAGCATCGCCATCTTCTTGAGACTGCTCGTGCGATGATGATCGCCTCTTCTCTTCCGCCTCATTTCTGGGCTGAGGCCGTTTCTACCTCGGCCTATCTGATTAATATCCAGCCTTCTGCCGCCCTTCAGGGTGCCATTCCTCTCGAGAGACTCTACGATCGTTCTCCTGACTATTCTATGCTTCGTTTGTTTGGTTGCGTTTGCTATGTTCTTCTTGCTCCTCGTGAACGCACCAAACTAACCGCTCAGTCTGTTGAGTGTGTTTTTCTCGGATATAGTGATGAGCATAAGGGCTACCGTTGTTGGGATCCTGTGGCTCGCCGGATGCGTATTTCCCGGGATGTGACGTTTGATGAGTCTCGTCCTTTCTATCCGCGCTCGACCTCCCCGACCTCTACTGTGGAGGATCTCTCTTTTCTTACTTTTCCTGATTCTCCTCCCGATATCCCTCATTTTTCTCCTCCCTCTGATCCGGTGCCATCTACTCGATGCCTTCTCCTCCTTCGTCGCCGCCTTCTTCACCCTCCCGTCCCCGTCTCCGCCTCCGTCTTCTCTGTTGCTCCTTCTCATCCTACTTTTCCTTTCTATTATACTCGCCGTCCACGTGTTGTGACCGAGTCATCTGATGCACCCTCTACGTCCGGTGCACCGTCTCAGCCGACTTATTCTCTTCGTTCTCGGCCTTGTCCTTCACCTGATTTCTATAATCCCGCTACCTACAGTGTTTCGGTTGTCCGGAGCCGACTACGTATCGTGAGGCTGTTGTTCATCCTGAATGGCAGCTTGCCATGGCTGAGGAGATTGCTGCGCTTGAGCGCACTGGTACGTGGGAGATCGTCCCTCTTCCTCCTCGTGTTCGTCCTATCACCTGTAAGTGGGTCTATAAGGTTAAGACCGCTCTGATGGGACTCTTGAGCGTTACAAAGCTCGTCTGGTCGCTCGTGGCTTTCAGCAGGAGCATGGCCGTGATTATGATGAGACTTTTGCTCCAGTGGCTCACATGACCACTGTTCGGACTCTTCTTGCCGTGGCATCTGTTCGCCATTGGTCTGTGTCTCAGCTTGATGTTAAGAATGCCTTTCTTAATGGTGAGTTGCGTGAGGAGGTTTATATGCAACCACCACCTGGGTATTCTGTTACAGATGGCATGGTCTGCCGTCTTCGTCGCTCTCTCTATGGCCTTAAGCAAGCCCCTCGTGCATGGTTTGAGCGCTTTGCTTCTGTGGTCACAGCTGCTGGTTTCTCTCCCAGTGCTCATGATCCTGCGTTGTTTGTTCACTGTTCTCCTCGTGGTCGCACTCTTCTTCTTCTTTATGTTGATGACATGATCATCACTGGTGACGACCCAGAGTATATTGCCTTTGTCAAGGCACGTCTGAGTGAGCAGTTTCTTATGTCGGATCTTGGTCCGCTTCGTTACTTTCTTGGGATTGAGGTTTCGTCCACCGCTGATGGTTTCTTTATATCCCAAGAACGGTATATTCATGATCTTCTTTCTCGTGCCGCTCTTACTGATGAGCGTACTGTTGAGACTCCCATGGAGCTCAATATTTCTCTCCGTGCGTCTGATGGCGATCCTCTCTCTGATCCGACTCGTTATCGACATCTTGTCGGGAGTCTCGTCTATCTGGCTGTTACTCGCCCTGATATTTCTTATCCTGTCCATATTCTGAGTCAGTTTGTTTCTGCTCCCACTTCGGTTCACTATAGTCACCTTCTTCGTGTTCTACGCTATCTTCGTGGAACGATCTCTTTGTCTCTTCTTTCCTCGTTCCAGCTCGTTACAGCTTCAGTCCTACTCCGATGCTACTTGGGCTAGTGATCCTTTGGATCGCCGCTCACTTTCTGCTTACTGTTTTTCTTGGTGGTTCTCTCATTGCCTGGAAGACAAAGAAGCAGACCGCAGTTTCCCGTTCGAGTGCAGAAGCTGAGTTGCGAGCTATGGCTCTTTTGACTGCTGAGGTGACTTGGTTACGGTGGTTACTTGCAGATTTTGGTGTCTCTGTTACGACACCCACGACTCTTTTGTCAGACAGTACAGGTGCTATTAGCATTGCACGTGACCCAGTGAAGCATGAGCTTACTAAGCATATTGGCGTTGATGCTTCTTTTGTCCGTGCTAGTGTGCAGGATCAGATTATTGCGCTCCAGTATGTGCCTTCAGAGTTACAGTTGGCGGATTTTTTCACGAAGGCCCAGACTAGAGCACAGCATAGCTTTTTCCTCTCCAAACTCAGTGTTGTGATCCACCATGAGTTTGAGGGGGGGTGTTAGAGAGATATTTGTATCTTGTAGTTTCCCTATTAGATAGGGGGCTCCCTGCATATTTACACCTGTACATGTACTATATATTTTGGCCTTTGGCCCCCGTGGAATACAAGTCGCTATTCCTCCAACAGAAACATTCACCCAATTATGTTAGCATATTTCTTTAATAATAACTAAAAAGTATAGCTCCTACTCAAAATATAAAGGGACGTTTGGGGATCCATTCTAACACCCACAACTGTTCACACCTAGGTCCAAACCTAAATCCTGAAAGTAGTTAGCTTCATTTACTAAAGTAGCTGTAATATGTCACATTTCTGTAACTCAGAGGAATTTGAAAAAAAAAGTAACTGTGGACTTTCATGCCTGTCATCTGTGAGGCCAAGGGAGTGTGAACCCACGTAATAAAATCTCTGCCATACGATTGTTTAATTCTGTTGTTAGACTGCTATAGTTGGGAATAACTTCTGATGAAACTTTTATTTCATTTAGAATAAAGTTTGCCCTATTAGTGATTAAACTCAATTGTTCTGGCACCTCAACTGATCATCACTCGAGGACTCTTTGGCTAAATGGTGCTTAACAACTACACACTTAAGACACTCTACAAGCTGTTATGCACTATAGGACAAATTTCATGAGTTTGTACTCGTGGTAGTAGCTATTACTTTGTAACTATTAGAATTTAGGACTTGATATGTAATAGACTTGCATGGAATTTGTTGTCATTTCTAGATTCATAGCTTTTGATTTGCATCTAGATGTATGCTTTGTCTAGATACATAGTGAAAACTACGTATCTAGAAAAGCCAAACGAAATGTAATTTAGAACGGAGGGAGTAAATAAGATACCTTTGAAGGCTAGTTTGGGAGCAAGGGGTGCACATTCCAGGGAAGGAAAGCCCCTAAGGGGATTTTTTATGGCAGATTGATTACCCGTGATTTCCCTGGGTGCCTTTCCCCCCTCCCCTGCTGCTGTTTGGCAGCAAAGAAACAAATCACAGGAAAATTAAAAAATTCAAGAAAATCAAGAAAAATACCACTGACTGCTAGCACTTAACATGGGCATGTGTTGGTGCCACACTGGTGGTGATCGCCACCATTTGCTACATGGAGTCCCTATTCGCTTCTAAACAAGCACATGCATATCAAAATCAAGAAAAAATCTATAAAAAATAAAAACCATGATAAATTGTCGTAGATCTACATTATAATAATAGAGAACAAGAAAGATGGATAAGGTACCACAAAACTCGATGAACATTCAGATTACAGTTCTCACATCTTGTTAGCCGTTAATATCTGAATCCTTACTATTTGAGCATCCATATTTGTTTACCCACTGCATATTTGTTTGTGATATAGGTTACCATATTTTCGTATGGTCAAACCGGTTCTGGTAAGACATATACAATGATTGGTAAGCCGGGTGCTGATCAGAAGGGCATCATACCTCGGGCTTTAGATGAAATTTTCAGATATAAGAAAACCTGGGAAGATAATGGGTGGACTTTTGATGTTAAGGTTAGTAACAACATAATTTCTTATTGGTTTCTTCTGTTTCTTCGAAGGTATTTCACTTTGTTCTTAAATATATGATGCCTAGGGCATGCTAATTAGTTTATTTTTTGAATTAGTTAGCTTTTTCTAAATGTCATAAGTGGACGTGTATTAATTTGTGTTGTTACTAATACATTCTTTAATTTTTTATTCTTTTTCCTGCTACTTCCAAATTTAGAGTTTCTTTCTTAGACTACAAGTTGTAACCAGACTATATATGTTCACCCCACGTTGATCAATAAAGCAAGCAGAAAAGTTAATCTATCTTCTCACCCCGTGCTCCTGTGCCCTGCGCCTCTCTCACCCTTGCTGCCGCCACGGGTCGCCGTGACTACCGTCCCCGACCTCCGGTTTCCCACGACTACCAGCTGCGTTCTACGTCACAGCCCTCTGAACCCCAAGCACGTGACAACTTGGTATCAGATTCATCTACGATCCCGGCGGCTTCCATGGCTTCACCTTCAGAAGCAACGCCGCCGCCACCACTCACAACCCTCGAGGAACTCATCACCAGGCAACGTGAGGACCATGATGGTGTGGTCGCTGCCCTAACCGGCCTCGCAAACGACTTCCAAGTTGCCGATGATGAGCGGCGCGCTGATCGCAAAAAGCTCGACATGCTCGATCAAATTACTGCAACGCTCAAGTCACTTCAGGACCAAGTGACAGAGGCCTCACAAAACCAGCGTGCCCAGCACCAAGCTATACTTCGCCTTGAGCAAGGAAGCTCGACACCACGCTTGGGTGGCCACGGTGTGCTGCCAGCTCCGACCTTGAACAACTCTAGGCCTTTGGCCATGCCGACCCTAGCAGATGGATCTGACCGAGCTCCACGCCTCTGCAAGATTGATTTTCCGATGTTTGACGGGGAGAGTGATCCACGTCCATGGCTGACCAGATGCAATCTGTTCTTCCTTGGTCAACGCACGCAAGAGTCCGACAAAACCTGGCTGGCTTCCTACCACCTCACGGGCGTCGCCGCGCTGTGGTACGGCCACTTGGAGAAGATAGGCCGGCCAACTTGGGGAGATTTTCGGACACTAATCTCAAATCACTTTGGACCGCCAACTCGTGCAAATCCTTTTGGCGAGTTGATCTCAATTCGTCGCACCAGTACAGTTGCGGACTATACCAAGCGTTTTCTCGAGCACTTGACCCGTGTTGCACAAATTCCTGACACCGTAGAGCGAGACATCTTCACCAACAACTTAGGTGAACCCATGAAGACGCAGGTTGAGATGATGAAGCCGGCTACGCTTGAAGCAGCCATGGACCTGGCTATCTCCTTCGAGCATCTCACAATGTGACGACAGTCGCTGGGACGACTTTGACTCGCCCGGTCCGCCAATCACGGCTGCCATTGACATCAGCTCCAGCGTTGTATGACGCCACCGGCTCAGCTCAGCCACTAGCTTTCAAGAAGCTCACCAGCACCGAGATGGATGATAGACGTGCTAAGGGTCTATGCTTTAACTGCGATGAAAAATTCGTCCGTGGGCATCGTTGTAAACGTCTCTTCTACATCCAGTCTGTCGACGATGATGGTGACCCCGATGAGGATTCTGAGAATATTCAAATCTCTCTACTTGCGGTCACCGGCGTTCCTACTAGCGACACCATGCAAGTCGTCATGCGCATCGGCGACCATCAACTAGTCGCACTAATCGACTCCGGCAGTACCCATAATTTCATCAATGAGGACCTTGCCACTTCTGTTGGAGCATCCTTCTCAGACTCGTGCCGCCTACGCGTCACCGTTGCCAACGGCGACCATGTCACTTGTCGGGGTCTCCTTCGACATGCCTTGCTCACCATTGACAGAGAGAGCTTTGTGGTGGACCTGCATGCCATACCCTTGGGTGGGTTTGACGTCGTCCTCGGCACGCGCTTCCTCAAGACACTTGGGTCGATTTTGTGGGATTTCTCCGCCTCTGGATGTCCTTCTGGCATGTCGACCATCGTGTGGAGTGGCGTGGAGTGGCCTCCACTGAACGACCTGGCCATCTCCACATATGTGTCCGCCAGGAGCTTTTGGATGACCTCCTGGCCTCCTTCGATGATATCTTCGCTGAGCCCACAGGGCTTCCACCGCCGCGTGCACACGACCACCACATTCGTTTAATACCGGGAACCCAACCAGTGGTCATTCGTCCATATCGATATCCGGCCATCCAGAAGGACGAGATAGAAAAGCAATGTGCCGACATGCTGAAACGTGGTCTTATACGGCGGAGTTCCTCTGCCTTTTCCTCTCCTTTTGTTTTGGCAAAGAAACACGAGGGTACTTGGCGATTTTGCATCGACTTTCGGGGAGTCAACAAAGTCACCATCAAGGACAAGTTCCCTATTCCTGTCGTTGATGAATTATTGGACGAGCTAAAAGGTGCCCGTTTCTTCATGAAGCTCGACCTCCGCTCCGGTTACCATCAAGTGCGTATGGCTCCAGAAGATATTCACAAGACGGCATTCCGTACACATGAAGGGCTTTTTGAGTTCGTAGTGATGCCATTTGGTCTAACCAATGCTCCGGGCACATTCCAAGCATTCATGAATGATGTGCTTCGTCCTTTCCTACGCCGATTTGTGCTCGTATTTTTTGACATCCTGATCTACAGCTCCTCTTGGTCAGACCATCTACGCCATGTCAAGCTCGTCATGGAGGCTTTGAGAGCACATCAGCTCTACCTCAAGCGTTCCAAGTGTTATTTCGGCGAGGAGTCAGTGGCATACCTCGGTCATGTCATCTCCGCCGATGGTGTCGCCATGGACAGCGACAAGATAATAGCCGTCATCGATTGGCCGGTTCCACGAACGGTCCGTGCGGTGCATGGCTTCTTGGGATTGGCTGGATACTACCGGAAATTCATCCGCGATTTCGGCATAATTGCAGCACCGCTTACAACACTCTTGAAGAAAGAGGGTTTCTTATGGTCTGAGGATGCAAGCCATGCTTTTGATGCCTTAAAAACTGCCCTCACTACTGGACCTATTTTGCAACTTCCTGACTTCACCCTGCCGTTCATTGTGGAGTGTGACGCATCAGGTTCAGGGTTTGGCGCGGTGGTCCACCAAGATGGCGGTCCGATAGCCTACTTCAGTTGGGCAGTCGCCCCACGGCACGCCTCCTTAGCGGCTTACGAGCGGGAGCTCATTGGTTTGGTCCAAGCAGTGCGACACTTGAGGCCGTACCTTTGGGGGCGTCCGTTCATCGTCAAGACCGACCACTACAGCCTCAAGTTCCTCCTGGACCAGCGGCTTGCGACCATCCCTCAACATCACTGGGTCGGCAAGTTATTGGGCTTTGACTCTACCGTGGAATACAAGCCAGGTCGACAGAACATCGTCGCTGACGCTCTCTCTCGGTGCAACATATCTGGGAACCATTTGTGTGCCATCACAGGACCCTTGTTCGACCTCTTCGACAGCTTACGACAAGCTGCACACACTGACCCGCGTTGGTGACATTCCGAGAAAAGCTAGAAGCCGGCGAGTTGAGCCTGCCTTGGGCACTCGTCGATGGCGTCGTCACGTTCAAGCAGCGCGCATACGTGCCTCCCACCTCAGCACTTGTGACTGACGTATTGGCTGCTGCCCATGATATGGGACATGAGGGCATTCAAAAATCGCTTCATCGGCTACGCCGAGATTTTCACCTTCCTCAAGCTCGTACAGCACTCCAAGATTATATTCGTGCCTGCACCGTATGCCAACGCAACAAAACAGAGCAGCTGCATCCAGCCGGTTTGCTTCAGCCGTTGATGGTGCCATCTCGCATTTGGGAGGACATTGCGATGGATTTTATCGAAGGGCTACCTAAAGTGGGCGGCAAGTGTGTTATCCTCACGGTTGTCGACCGATTTTCTAAATATGCGCAGTTCATTCCTTTGGCACACCCTTATACAGCAGAGTCTGTGGCCAAGTCGTTCTTCTCCAACATTGTGCGTTTGCATGGATTTCCATCTTCCATTGTCTCTGACCGTGACGTGGTATTTACTTCTGGATTTTGGAAGGCCTTGTTTGCTGCTGCTGGAACTCGTTTGCACATGAGCTCTGCCTTTCACCCTCAGTCGGATGGCCAATCTAAGGCGGTGAATAGGGTAATCGGAATGTACTTGAGATGCTTAACCGGGGATCGCGCTCGCCAGTGGCTCCTGTGGCTTCCTTGGGCCGAGTATTGCTACAACACCTCTTACCACTCGGCGCTCAAGGATACTCCTTTCCGGGTTGTCTACGGTCGAGATCCACCTTCTTTCCGAGCCTACAACCCAGGGGAGCTTCGCAATCAAGCAGTGGCACGGCAGATTGCTGACCGTGATCAATTCCTCATTGATGTTCGTGAGAGGCTTCTCCAAGCGGTGCAGCATTACAAACATTACTATGATGGCAAGCATCGCTCTCTGTCCTTCGAGATAGGGGAATGGGCTTGGTTGCGCCTTCATCACAGACCAGCCGCATTCTTGGGTGCCGGTGCGAAGGGCAAATTAGCACCAAAGTACTATGGGCCATTCAAAGTTGTCGCCAAGATTGACTCGGTGGCCTACCGACTTGAACTTCCAGCTCGTGCTCGTATTCATGACGTCTTCCATGTGGGCTTGCTGAAGAAGTATCTATCATGGGCCACCCCCTGACAGTCCTCCGGTTTTGCCTCCAATATTCCAGGGACGTGTACACCCTACTCCAAACAAGGCGTTACGTGCTCGCATAGCTCGAGGTCTGCAGCAAGTTTTGATTCAGTGGGAAGGCCAATCTGCAGCTGATGCTTCTTGGGAGGATGTTCCTGCATTCAAGGACCGCTATCCGACCTTCCAGCTCGAGGACGAGCTGTTTCAGAATGGAGGGGGAGATGTCATGTGGGGGCAGAAGTTCCAGCGTAGGAAGGGTGCAGCCCAGCCGTTGAGTCTAGTTAGATACGGATTGCTTGCTGTCTTTTAATTATTAGTATAGGGATTTGGAAAGTGGAAAGGTTCGTCCCGTAGAAGGTTTTGGTTTTCCTGCTACTTCCAAATTTAGAGTTTCTTTCTTAGACTACAAGTTGTAACCAGACTATATATGTTCACCCCACGTTGATCAATAAAGCAAGCAGAAAAGTTAATCTATCTTCTCACCCCGTGCTCCTGCGCCCTGTGCCTCTCTCACCCTTGCTGCCGCCACGGGTTGCCGGGACTACCGTCCCCGACCTCCGGTTTCCCACGACTACCAGCTGCGTTCTACGTCACAGCCCTCTGAACCCCAAGCACGTGACATCGTAACAAATGTGTATATTGCTGATAGGGTCAATTACTTTATACTAAAGAACTAAAATGAGATTGTGTATTGTAAACCTGTTGCTGCAGCCTATCTAAGCTATGCATTGCTGCAGGAGCAGTAAAAAACTTCACCCATAGTGACACTAGAATGTAAATGTTGAGAGCTAATTCTGATCTTTTTTCTAGCAATTGGGCCAAAAGGTTGAAGGGGTCCTTCAAATGATAGATCTAGCTGCGAGTGAAACTGCTAGCAAAACTGAAAAAAATCCTGAATAAACGAAAGGAAGAGACAAAGATAGTTGTTCTGACTTTTTTAATTGTGTAAAATATGGTCACTACTGTGTATCATTAATCACCTTTTATTTAATGTTTCAGAATATAAATGTGAGCTTGTTAGCTCTTGGCAATCTTTTTGAAGCAATTGGAAGAGACAAGTTCGACAAGTTCTTACCTTACAGGGGATCCAAACTCACCCATCTTTTGCAGGTTATTTCTGTTAAAAAAGTGGATTATAAAGTTTTATGCTCTTGACAAACAAAGTCTTATATTTTAATTTTCTTTACAGAACTTTTTCGTAGGAGATTGTAAGATTCTAATGTTTGTAAATATCAATTCTGAGCTATCATCAATGGGCGCAACATTGAGTTCATTGGATTTTGCTGCTAAGGTTCACAACTGCAAGATTCAAGGACAGGTTTATACTTTACCTTACTTGCATCTATTTTTTTACCTGGAGATCCAAATGTCCTTTTGCCTTGTTGTATCTCTATAGCTTTCTAGTTCAGCTTGTAGGACTTGAATTTATCATACTAGTACAAGGCGCGCGCCCTCGCGCGCGTCGGTGGGCATAGTTTTTGAAGACGGACAAAACATGTTGGAATTCAGATTGAAGTATGAGTAATAAGAAACGTGTATATTACATATATACGCTGGTGCATAGGTATATATTACATCCGGTTTTTGACACGATAGAGTAACTTGCAGTTTCTTTGCCCTCCTTAGTAACCGAAGGAAAATGGGATTGGCCATAAAAAAATACACACTGAAGCATCAGTGCGCAGTGGAAGCAAAAGTACTGCATCAAAGATTAGAAAGATCATCTGAATCTTCTTGGTATCATCCAGAGATAGCAACCTCTGCAGGTTACAATAACAATTATTTAGAAAAGATTAATGTCATAATTGGAGTCTTGCATCGGAAAAAAATCCAGACAAGGCAGCCAATGATCTGGGTGAATTACCCTCAAATTCTCATAGCATGTCTCAAGGTCATCATTGACCAAAGACCTGCTCAAACTATGGAGCACATGGTACATATATTTTAGGGAATGCTGATTGTTGTAACATTAAAACTTTCATATCAGGGTGCCTAAATCACATATATTCTAACTTAAACACCAGATATGTTGCCTATTTGCAATAAGGCGACCTCTTGTTGCCACTGGCCTAACACAGCTGTAACATGTTGAGAACTATTTGTGTGCATTCTCACTGTAAGCTGAACACTAATACATATTTGTTACCATTTTGGACCATTATCATGTCTAATCAAAAGAATTTACAAACTGATAAAGTCAAAAACAGATCTACACTGAATAAAATATTTGTTTCCCACAACAGGAGGTTTTTTTCCAATGTCACCTGTAACTAATTTGCAGACATGGCTCCAATCACATTCAGGCAGTGCATGAAAAAGAATGTAAACTAAAAGCAAGAGAAAACAACGTTACCCGAACAGCAGATGAGGCAACCGCTGCTACTGGCGACCAAATGATCACAAAATATGTCGTCGTCACTGCAGGAGATGAACGGGAAAAAAAAGTGCGAATAACTTAGCAAATATAATGTATATAGAAGGGATACCAAAAGAAAGGGATGAGAAATGGCCTACATTACTGAAAATAGTGTTATTTAATGATCAATGGCATTTTGTTCAGATAGGTTTCGATTAATATTTCATTCAGATAAACTTCATAAATAGGATGCAGTGCGTCACTCAAATAGCATTGCTCTTATACAGAAATCAAACGGAGAGTGGGGTAGGGATAAAACAGACCTTAGAGAGTAGAACAATCACAGTTATATCTAACAGGGACGCTTGTTCATAAGAGAAAATAAACATGTTCCGTGCCATCTACAAACATGCAACAAGATAGAAAATAATAACTTCAATTCCAACTGGTACAAATTAAATAGTTGGAAAAATAGCATTTCTATATTTGAACAGAGTTGTATCTATGGAAAAAAGCATTCGAATATGCCATCTTCAAATATGCAAAAAGAGAGAATAATAACTCCAAGTCCAACCGGTACAAATTAAATAGTTGAAAAAACATCACTTCTATGTCTGAATAGAGTTGTATCTATGGAAAAAATGCATTCGAATATGCTGCATCAGTTGTGGAAATTTGGAATTCAATCAAAGCGAGTCGAAATAAAATGAGATCTGGATGCAGTTACCTATCTGATGAAATAGTTGGCATGTGTAGACACAAGCCGAATCAGGCATGTTCACAGTGGGTTACAGACTTACAGTGAAAAGGCCGAGGAGCTGAATTTTAAAAAATGGACATGAACATGAGTTTTGCTCTAAAAAACTGTAACGATGCAACACTTGTTTTGTCAGCAAATCCAAAAGGACTCTGTAAGAGAGAAGAGAAAAAGCGGACCACCAAACTGTAACAATGCAGCTTAGGTTGAACAGTAAGCATAATCTATTTTGTCAGACAACAAACATAAAATACAAGCAAGGTTTAAAATCTTTTGCAAGAAAAATGTTCTGTCACGTAGAGGCTAAATGTAGAGTTATACAGATTATGTTAGAACCCATGGGGGTGTCTAGTTTTCTTGAACAATAATCATGTAATCTGACATGATTACTGACAAAATTTACATACCTGTGTGGGGGCTGGAGGGGATCAAATCCATGTTCTCTGTAACACCCAACTTCTTTTTGGCATAGTCATAATAGGTTTTGAGCTTTGGAACCTACAAATGGATTTAGCTTCCAGATAACTGAGGTCAAGCAAATATTTGGAACAAATAAATAAAAACCAGAATAAAAGTACATCTAAAATCTCAAAAGGAAAAAAGAATCAACCAATTTGGGGTGACGTGGATGGGGCTCCTGGCTGAGGAGCCGTCCAAGTCTATATATACTAATGCCCACCTGGACATAGGAATATGGAAGAGTTGGATCAGAGCCTCCGCTGGCAAAGTAGATTGCATGAAAATACACTTGTTTTAACTCTTTGGCAAACGAGGAGAAACCTTGGAAAACGAGTAGATAAAATGTGATTAGAGAATAAATTCTCCTGAAGACCAACATCCCTCTTTGACAGCGACACCTTTTGTATTGGTCCAAGAGATAGTTTATTAACCATTTGTGCTTCTTTTTTTATTCAGGCTGAGAATAATGCTACACAACACCAGGAGTTGGATGAAGATGAAGTGGAGGAGGGGGGTCATTTAGCAACAACACCGAAAATGTATATAATAGTAAATTTATTTATGTCAACAGACTTAATTTTTTTTAAAAATGTTTTAAAAATATGACTGAAAATGCAGATCAAAAGGAGTTTCCAGAAAAAAAGCCACTGTATCTAACATCGAGGTATTATTCATAAACTGCTTATATATAACTTTTGTAATGTAACACTAACCATTTTTAAATATTTTAAATACCAAAACCCATGTGACAGGTGTACAGATTGGAACATCAATCAAACCCCCAGTGAGCCGACGCCCAGAAAGCTGCTCTAGGTGAGTTTTTAACTATTAGTAATTGTCGATGTTAGATCTTTTTGGAAATAAATACATCTACAACTTTTGCATATATTACCATTTTGTGTCGGTGCGCCAAACATCTTGTTCTAGTAGTTTTCTTTTCTTTTTCTGTTATTGCAGTTTGCAAATTTAATAAGCTCCTCTATTGCTGAAATACATCTATTAGTTTAGCTTCGTGACGTGTCATTTTCTTTCACAGGCCTCTAAGTTTTAGAGTCTGATGGAAGCTGCCTTGCGGAAGTTAACTTGGGGCAGTCTGAGACCAAATTAAAAAGGGAAATGGCAACGAGGAATGCATGCAAATTGCTCCATGAATAGCCCAACCCTCCCAGACTCCGCGTATGCTGCAGTTCTTGTAGTTGTAGGAGATCGACGGCTACGGTTTCAGGCTCAGCCATGTTTATTGGTCACTCACAACTTCTTCAGGAACCAGCACTCTCTGTCTGGGCACGCCCATGTGAAAGATGCAATCAAAATTGTTGCAGCTCTTATTTTGCTGAATAATTCCTTGCCCTACTCCAAACATTTGTTTCCGTTAATTTTGAGAAGCCATTATGAATTTAAAATGATGCAAGCAGGACAGATAGAGACCTGCTGTGACATGTCATCAGTTTATTCATGGAATCAATTATGGTGCCCACAGATCGTCTAATTTTGATGAATAATTCACCATCATAGATCACGCTGAATGAAATGTGTGCTCTGTCTAGATCTCTCCCCTACCCCTATAGGTTAGCGAAATCTCATTTGACAAAGAAATACGAGGATTACTACTACAGTGATATTGTTTGACGTGTAGTTAATTTCTTTGTTCTTAGCCACATTGCCACTTTCAGTTGGTGAACATTTCACACTTTTTTCTAGCCAAAATGGGGGAACTCTCCCAGGAAAGTGTGTTCACTATTGTTGCATAACAAACATTCTTCTGCAAGCAGGTCCTTGTGTAGATGATTATAACCAAGGACGACGCAGCCTACCAACTTGTTCTCCTACACGGACTACTATTAACTAGTTAAGAGTAAATCTTTTTTTTTCACTTTGCATTATACTTCTATATGTATTTAATTGAATCCTTAATTTGAGCTATGTGCGATTAACATGTGAACTAGTATTCTCATTGTTTTCTCTATACATGTATTCACGGTGACATACATCATGCATATATACCTATCAACCCGTGCTCCCATATTGACTAATAATTTTAGAAGATATAAGTATTAAGAATTTAATAAAAATCTAGAACCATCTAATTATCGAAGTTACTTACATTGCGTCCTCTCTTATTTGTTAAATATCTTTTTTTTCCACTTTGTATCGTACTTTTATTTCTATATGTATTTGATGGAACCCTTAATTTGAGCTATATGGTTAACATGTAAATTGGTATTCTCACTGTTTTCTCCATAAATGTATACATGGTCTACATGGTGACATACATCATGCATATATACCTTAATAAGTTAGTGTTTTCATAGCTAATTTATAATTATAAATTGTAGTATGTTGGTATTCTTTATAATGATGTATTTACTAATAATGGCATATATGGTAATTTAGATACAATTTTAGACTTTGAGCCACTTGTTTAACTTGGAAATCTATGTTCTCACCACTTCCTTCGTACATTTATTTTTGGTCTACATGGTAAGACACATCATGCATGCATCTTTTAAGTTAATATTTTCTATATTAACAAATAATAACAGAAATATATAGGTAATTTAAAGACATATATTTCTGCATTTTGGTATTTTTATGATAACATATTAATTTTAATAATGGCAGATACATGTGATTTAGATGCAAATTTAGGAAGCTACTTTAAGTTATTTTTATAATAGCATAGGTGGGTAATTTAGATGGATATTAGAGGTTATTGTAGGTTAGTTTTATAATGGCAGAGGTGGGTAATTTACCTATAGATTTAGGGGGTTACTTTAGACTATTTTCATAATGGCAAAACTGGATAATTTTTTAGAAAATATAATAAATCTAATGGCTATGATAATTAGAGTCTACGGATTGATGGCAGATGTTTCTGATTTTTGTGAGAATTTATAGAATTTGTCTTTTTTTTCCTAGCCCGTCTTGCGAGTATTAACGTGGAGGCATCTAAAGGAGTCTCCACTCTACAATTAGTAATAGTACTAGATATATGCCCGTGCGTTGCACAGGACAATAAATTTTTATCCACATATACAAATCTACAAATCTAATTGCATAGAAAATATAAAGCCTGTTTCATAATCTTTTTTTTTTTTTTTTTTTTTTTTTTGAGGAGGATCTGATTTATAAAATAGGAAACCCAGTACAAATTACAGCTAGGTCCAACAGAAACAAAGAAAGCACAAAAGAACCCAGAAAATTGCACGGAGCCCCCCGAGCTTCCAGAGAGATCACAACCAGATCCACAATCTTTCCCCAAGAAGCTAGGCAGCGGCGCATCTAGTCGGTAGAAACCTATCAGAATTGGTTTCGTTTTTTCTAATACTGGTGTGATTTATTATTATGCATTTTATAATTTTAAGTTGATTTGATCATATTCAAAAAATAATAATAAAAAGCTAGTAAACAATTTTGCAATAGTTAACTATTTTCAAATTCGTTCAGACCTTTTTTTTTTTCTCTTTTTGTCGTTGTTCGTGGCGGGGCCTTGGCTGCGGGTGTCGTCACGATGGTCTTCCTCACTATATCCGAGTTCCACGGCAAGAACCTAGCTCACTCCAAGTTCTGGGGCGTTGGTAACAGCAGCAGCCAGGGCTAGGGATGAAGCAGCATTAGCAGGGCACCGACGTGGTCCTGCTGCCGAGTCGACTCAGGATGTTGTTGCTGTACGCCCCGGTGCTTGTCGCCTCGCTTGTATCCTTTGTCGTCGTGCGCTGCCAACGTTCAGCAAGGGACCAAATCCATTGGTAGGCCGCGCGGCTGTGGCCGGGGCGCCATTGTTGGCCTGCGTCAAGGGTGGGCTCGACCGGTGGTACGGCCGGTGTCATGTGGTGTTGTGAGATCTGATGCCGTTGGCGGGTGTGTCCTGGCGGCGGACTTCGCTATGAGGTTGTGCCCGGATGTCGGGTGCGTGATCTTTGAAGAAGCGGATCTAATCTACGTGTTTCCATGATTGGTGTGCCATGGTCCACCAGTAGAGTCCGATGGAAAATCCTATGTTGCACATGTGGGATTGACTGGCAGAAGCGGACGAGCGGGGCGAAGCATTGCCGTGCAGACAATTCCGTTTTATAAATGTTGTGCGTGCAAAGAAACATCAATGCTTCAGTTGTAATAAGAACATATTTTATATGTTGCATTTTTATCTTTTTTTAATTTTTTTGACGGCTGAATTGGTGCTGGAGTCCGCTCGTTTTTTTCGTGTTTTTTATTTTCTTTCACCTTCCTTTTTTCTACTTTATTTTTTGTTCGGACGAGTGGTTTTCTTTTCGCCGATTGGGGCAGCGTTCGGAGTCTACGGGCCGATTCGTGTTCCGATCGCAGGGGCGGGTTCCGATTTTTCCTTCGGGCGAGCGAGGCGAAGGCCTTCGTGTCCGACGATAACCTTAGTTATTTTTTGCCATTCAGGCCTTCTCTATTGTTTGTCTTTAGTTATTTATCAACTTGAACTATATTATCTTTCTATTTACTCTCTACATATTTCTTGTATCTAAAAGGTCAAAATATCTTATAATTTAGAACGGATGCAGTAGAATGTATGCTCCTGTGGTGTAATGGAACCATGCATCTCTTTCAATAAATGTCACATCCTAAAATATTTGGATTTTGAGATGTGAATGAGAAACACAAATAATACAATGATTTTCACAACTTAAACCCCAAACCCGGATCTGATCTTGCTTCAATTCATGCGTGCCTGCAGCGTTGTTAGGCTCGGAAAGATACGTGCCCCGTACGTGGTTTCGATCGGTGGCTTTTGACGAGAACGGTGCGGATCCTGTGCCCCACTACTAGCTTAGCCACCTCCCAACGATCACAAAGGTGTGTTGGGCACTTGCATATGCAAAATCCACACTCTTTCCGAAACTACGTCTTTTTCTTCTTCTCATATGGTCCCTCCGTCTACATCCTTTTGTAGACTACACGTGTTCTCAATTTCCTACGGATAACCCACATAATAATTATGAATGTTTGTGAATGAACAAGGCATATTTTTATTTTTATAAAAACGTAGTCCTGCTTTAGACCCTACATATAGCCAGGTCTTTGTAGGATTAAAGTTTTGTCTACTTAAAATATTATTTGGAACTAAGGAAATTTTATCGATCCAGGCAAAATGATTACAACCTGTTAATGATCAAGTCACGAATTACAAAAATAGGTACCGCGCTCTAGAGTTATAGGTCTTTGCAGCTTGCAGGATTTTAAGTCTTTGCCCTCAAATACCCTTTGGAGTTTGGACCAAAAGGAAATTGTACACTTATTCAGGTATGATAAAATCGATGTATTCTTATTATGTTGCATTCCAATCCTATGTATAAACTTGTTTGCATGTTACATTATTGTTTTTTTTCTGTTCGTATATTTTTAGCCCCCGTGATCGAAAGAAGCCCCTCACACTTTTCCACCAATATATCCCACCCCCCCCCCCCCCCCCCCCCTCCCCCGCACACTTTCAGAGCAAAAAATCGGAATCCTTGAAAGTTTTCAACAACTCCTACCGTCTAGGAGCCTTGAGACTTCAAGAGTAACAAGGTCGAAGGGCAAAGCTTGGTTCTTTCTTGAATGACAAAGTTGATTGGTCAAAAGAGCGGGATATTGACTAGGGTTAGGTACTCTCTCAAAGCCCTTAGAATGCTCTCGAGGAATTAAAGAAGAAGGTGTGAGATGGGGGTTGAAGATCTCATATTTGAAATGTTGAATTGATTGCTTGACCTAACCATCAAAAGGGAAATAACTTATACAGTGGGTCTGCGAAAAAAACCGTTCGGGGGCTCTTAACAGTGCACCGGATAGTTCGGATCACATAGAAGGCATGAAAGTCTAGCGGGCTCAAAACATCAACTTTTAACCATGTCGCCTTCTTCTTTTTGGCATGCCTTTGGTGGGAACTATATGTGCATGCATAAAGCTTTATGGTGGATACATGGACTTTCACAAGTACATTACTGCATTTATCCCCTCTTAATAGTGCGAGATCCGGATACTCAACCACAAGTTTGTATTTCACGTTATCGATGTTGCATGGGTGTTTTTCACATGCTGCAAACTCGTATGTTTTTGTTACGAACACATGTGCGAGATATTGCAACAATTTTCTTTGAGTGACCCAATGGTTTGCCTCCCCCCGTCTCCATGATGCACACGAGTTTTGACTTCTTCTCGGGGATTGATGTACTTATTTCTGGCCCACCATGCGAAGAATCGATGTGACAATGTTGTATGATAAACTTGTTGCACGGTGGGGTATGCTGCACTAATCCGACCGCTGATATCTCAAGTTTTGATGCCCCTTCCTAAATATGTCAGTCGACGATCAACATTATCCTATTTTCTATGCTTGACTACATCAATCTATGCAAATACCCAGAGATAACAAATCTTTCTCCTTAGTGAAAATATATGTTTATTTTTCTTCTTGTGGAAGTCATCTACAATTTGCGAATAAACAAGGCCATGCTTGAGAGGAAAGGGGCATAACGGTAGTTCTCTTCCTTAAACAAAGGGTATAATGGCAATCTTCTTCCCACAGCATTACGACGAAATGAATCGAGCGACGAAATGAATCGTGCCGTGATCCTTGCGTTTGAACTGCAGAATGTGTTCCTGCTCGCAGACACACTGACTTGCATGCGTGACAAGGTTGTGCACAGTAGGAAGGATCAAGGGACCGAGGGGCAGGGCAATTCTGCTGTGTAGGAAGTCTTCCTGGACTCTATTGTAGAAACGTAACATACCAGCTTATTGTAGAACTATACCCACCCTAGTAACTAGTAAGGCGCAACAATTATCACAATGTTGTGGTTAAACCTGTTCATGGCAACCCTGGCCAGTTCACCCAAAAAATATTTCATGTTTGGAAGGGATGAATTCTTGGCGATGGATCTGAATCCTGCATTATCATTAGTTCATTACTCTTTCTCCCCTTTGGGAAAATCAGAGTAGAGGCCTTGTTGGAAAGCTGGCCTTTAGTTGTTACTGTTCTTCTGATCCAAATATTTTGACGTGTTAGTCCTTTCTAAGGTGTGGCTTTCGGTGGCAAACCTCCATTAACACGAATTCGACTTTTGTTCTGCTCAAGCTCAAATGGGTTGCTTTCTTGGGCAATTGCTGTTACTGTCTTATGTCTTTGTGTCTGAACTTGGATCTATTTTTTCTGGGAGGTTGACAATTTTTTCCTTTGGATGCTGTTTTGCTCAAATGGTTGACAGATGCGTATTCCTTCAGCCATATATAACAGCAAGCTGTCTGTCTTGATTTGCAGATTATTGAGTATGTTCAAGCACAGCATACACCATGTGAATTCAAAGAGCTGGTAGATTTGGTTAACAAAAAGCATATCGCGTAGGAATACAAAGCCAATTCGGCTGTAGAATCAAAATCTTTTACTTGTATTCTTATTACTATATTCTGAATCTGCTTTGTATATGAAACTTTCTACTACTACCATAAATTGATGCGTGTCAGTACGGACTTGCTGAATTATAGCAAAAATGTCGGTGAGGGTGTTGTTTTCACCTCAAACCATAAAATCATCCGTGTTACTGTGATCTGTCAGAGTCTTGCCTGATTTATTATCATCAAAAGTCGGCGGTGTAGGAACTTCCTTAAGCTGGTGACACCAACAACCAGCTGCAAGCCTGAAACCTTTCTTGGTCTACTGCTGTCACCCTATCCGAATGACAGGCATCTTTTACGTCTCGCTGTATCTGAATTTGGAAGAGATGGATCTATGTTTTTCAGCCATACTACATCAAGCTGGGCGACTTGGTTTACTGATTCTTGAGTATATTCAACAATGCGTACCCATTTGAATTCAAAGAGTTGGCAAATTTGGTTAACAGGAAAATACATGCACGGATGCAAGGTCTGTTTGACTGTAGAAGTTTGTTACAGTTGAATTTTTTCGGAATCGTTTACTTTTGCTCTTATTACACTCTGAATCTCTCTGTGTTTTTTAGCACGTCAATCTATGTTATGTGTCAACAGTTTGGTTGAGTTTGTCGCAAAAATAAGCAGTGCAGCAGCCGCCTGTAGCCATCTTCCTACACATCCAACACCTTCCCCATCTTCCCCACAGTCAGTAGCTTGCTCAATTTCCATGGCTCAACGATTCTCTTCTTAGGGACTCATTCTGCTTTGCCACCACTGAATACGTGCAGGACAACTTCAGCGCCGTCAACCTCGGCCTCTGGGACACTGCAGGTCAAGAGGTGCAAGATGTGCTTTACCCACCATTAGTAGTAGACGCTAGCTGTTTGCTGACTCAAGTAATAACCACAAAATAATAATTCTGTTTCTGCAACATTTCTCTGTTATTGACCTGTGTCAGTGGATTTCTTGATGCCTGCTGCATATTAGACGTTTGCTGACTTCTTAAGTAACCAGAAAATTATAATTATGTTTCGGCAACATTTCTGACCTATGTCAGTGGATGCCTGTTGCATATTGCTTATGCTTGCCATATTTTGAATATGGGCATCAGGTGCCGCCGAAGCAATCCTTGCCAGGGCAGATGCCACCGCTAAAGGAATCAGGATGGTGTCAGAGTCCTTCCAAACTGCTACTGAGTTTTATATGGCATTCTGTTGTAAATTCCTTCTTATTGACTAGTGATCCTTTTTCCCCCAAACATTTTAACTAACATGGTTTGCTGCTTCCTGTAGGCTGCCAGCCTGAAGACTCATAATTAACATTAGACTGCTGATCATGCATTGCGTCGGTCCACATGCATGTCGATCCATTTGTTCTACTATACTACCAGTACCACCAGTTGATCACTGAACCTATCCATACCATACAACGCGGTGCATCCAACGAACCATATTATTCCTACTATTGTATGTGTTAAAAAAACTAAATGATATGTTAATGCATGGATTTAATTTTATTTTGTCAATGTATACTCATAAAATTTATGTTAGTACATGAATCTAAATTTTAGATTACACAAATCTATCAACTATTGATAATGTAATGACATTTGAAAATTTGTTGATAAATTTGTTGCACGAATCTTGAAAATTTGTTGATAAATTTGTTGCACGAATCTTGATGCAATGAAGGGTGTGGATAGTATGTGGGTATCCTTGTAGTTGTGGTGTTGCATTTTTGCATACCATAGACTGAAGACAAACAAAGATCCTATCACCTACACCAGCTAATCTAAGCAGCCACTGACACTGATACTACTAACTGTTTGACCAACTAATTTACTTAACAACCTAGCACACTACCACACTGCAGCTAGCAGGGATTCAGCCTTGGGACATGTAGTTGGTGACGGCCTTGGTGCCCTCGGAGATGGCGTGCACGGCGAGCTCCCCGGGCAGCACCAGCCTCACGGCGCTCTGCACCTCGCGGGATGTCAGCGTCTCCCTGGCTCTGCACGGACACCGGCTCCACCACCGGCGGCTCGGGCGACTTGGGGCTGGAGGCGTCTTGCCGCCCGCCCTTCTTGGCCTTCTTGGCGGATGTAGGAGGTTCGGGGGTGGTGACGACCTCGACGCGTACGTCGGTGGAGCGCTGGACGTCGACAACCTCGGGCTCCGGCAGGGAGAGGGAGTCGGGGAGGATGGTGGTGGTGGCCACCTGCAGGGTCTCCTTGACCACCTTGGTCCTCTTCACCACCGAGCTCACCACCTTGCCACCGCGACGCTTCGGAGCCATGCATGGCCTGCTCTGCTTCACTACTACTGCTAGTGTACGTACGTGTGGATGAAAGAGTGGACACTGAACTGAACTGGACTCGAAGCTGGAGCGGGATGGAGGTGGAGCTTTATGCAGGGAGCTGGGGGTGACGCGTGGTCGGACACGCGTCGTTGGTGACAGACAGGCACTACAGGAATGGCCACCTGTGCCGACGGCCGCAGACAGTCGGCATAGGTCCCAATGCCGTCGGCAGAGACCTATGCCGACGGCCACCGTCGGCACAGGATGGTCGGCATAGACCACTGTAGGCACAGGCCACCTGGCCGTCGGCACAGCTTTTCCCGACGGCCAGAAACGCACCGTCGGCACCTAGGTTGTCGGCACAGCGGCGTGTGGGGCCCACACAGGCCGGTCGAGGTGGATGGGCCTGTGCCGACGGCAATGCCGTCGGCACAGAGTTGCCACGTGGAGGTTGCTGGGCGCTCCTGGGAGGGGCCTGTGCCGACGGCAATGCCGTCGGCACAGGTGTGACCATTTGGTCACATTAAGGGGTCTGTGCCGACGGCATTGCCGTCGGCACAGGTGTGACCAGATTTTTTTTATCCAGCAGCTCGTTTTTTGCAGCAATAATAGCAGAAAAATAATCAAAAATCACGACAAATTCACAACAAACAAGATCACACAATGGCTCCATCTATTGATCACAATGGATCACAAAATGCTGTATCATCAAGTAGATACACATAGGACCATCATCAAGTATATACATACATAGGTAGATGTCTAGACGCCCAAAGCCCTACATCTATTGCGGCGACGGGGTGTACCCCATATCTCCCCGGCTCATAATAGGTGAGCGTCGGATCGCCGCAGCAGAAGCACCGGAAGTAGGCGAATCACCGGAAGCACGAGGAGAAGCTGAAGCACCGGCAGAAGGACCACCGCTATGTAACGGTGTGGTGCGAGGCGAACCCGTCGAGGAACTAGGAGAAGCAGAAGGATCAATGTGTGGGTTCTCCGACGAGCTTCCCGTTTCCTACATGTTTGAGCAAGAGTTAGCAACTGCGAGGCAAAGGAAAGCAGTAACCAGTGGTTTGGGATCAAACTTACCGGGGTTCTTTTGTAGTAGGAGAGAGCGAACACGTCCCTCGATGGCATCCGTGGAGTCGGACCCGGCTCCGGAGGCTCGTCCATAGGAGGGGCTACCCGCACTCCAGTGGTGAAAAAGTTCAGCACCGACTGCAAGATAGTTTAGATGTCAGGTGTTGCAAAAATGAAGGTTCAAACTAGGGAAGTGGGACTTGTCATATTTGACAAAAGTAAAGGTTAAAACTTACAGTTCGGAACAACTTTTGATACTCGGTCCAAGGCTTATTCTGCTCCTCCCACTTGGCAAAGGCCACCTCATACTGCGCATGAGCGGCAGCGTAGGCTTCCTCAAAATCGGGCTACAATTTCGAAAATAATGAATCTCGTCAACTTAGCCATGCAAGAACGAATGTCGGAAAGAGGATGCAAAAAAACTTACATCGATGGAAGTGGATCGACGAGGCTGTGGACGTGGGCTGTTGTCAGGGAGAGTAGCTTTTGCCTGCGTGAAGGTCATGGCAGGCCTAACCACCTTATTAAGAGTGCGATTACGGCCATGCGGCCTTCCGTGCCCCGAGAGGACCACCGCCCTGCATCGCGAAAAGAATTGTTATTCATACCAAGTAGAAACATGCGGTGAAAATAAATGCACGTTGTTCCATGTATATATATATACCGACCTCTCGTCGACCTCCTCGCTCAAGGGGTCATCCACCTCCGGGTTCAAACCCTGGAACGTCGTGCAGTAGCTGTCCACGGCCTCCTCGGTTCTGCCGTAGTACTCAGGAAGCTGTGGCTGAGGCTTCTTGAGATCGGGCTTCTTTTCCCTCATCTTCTTCCACGCACCATGTGGGAGCTTACCGTCCCAGTATCGGCGTCCTGCATCACGAAAAGAAATGTTATTCATACCAAGTAGAAACATGCGGTAAAAATAAATGCACGTCGTTCCATGTATATATATACCATCTTATCCTTAAAGAGGAAGTGGTTGCGGTTTCCCGCACTGTGTGTTCCCTCGGAGCCTCGGTTTGCCTTGTTCCGCTGGCTCACGGCGCTGAAATCCTCGTCTTCCCCGACCCACCTCCTAACCAACGCATCCCATGCGTCTTCTTTGCCGTCGGCCCAGTCGGGCATAACCTGAAAATGCAATTCAAGAAGAGCTAAGTGCAATGGCAACTTAGCAGCAATATAGAATTCCATTGACAATTACTTACCGAAATGTACTCCTCCTTGTCATCTCCGCTGCATTCTTGGCATTATCCGCCTTCTTGGCCCTCTTGCCCGTCTTCTCATACGTAAAGTCATTGGCGGATGTAAACTTTTGGTTGTAGAATTGCTGCCGTGTCAACCTCACACAATGAGCATGCAAAATGCTATCCGCAGCTTGCTGGTCCAGCACACGATAAAACCGCTTCAACCATGCATAAAAAAATTGTGAGTCATGAGTTATCACGGTGGGGTCATTAACTATGAACGGAATTCGAAAAATATGTGTTACCCAAAAAGTGGTGATCACGGCGTGAGCAGCTGTCTCGAACGGTGGGGACGGCGCAGCCTCATAGTCCGCCCATTTCGTGGCTAACTTCAGCTCGTCGTCGGGCCCTGTAGTGTACAAGCCTGGCCAATATTTCCTAATCAGAGCTCCAAGCAAGCTCCCAGGAGTGCGTGGAATCTTAGGGCCTGTCCATGTCCATGAACTGCACAATAAGTAAACATTAGTACATATGCCAAATTGTTATGACCAAAATGAAATTTCATGTTCAAAATTACAAAACTAGTACACTTACTCAACGCCATGAGGCTCAATGAGGGTTTTCGCCTCCTCGGTCTTAGGCCAGTATTTTTCCTCGGGGACTCCTGCTTCGCCACGACTCTTCTTCCGCTTCGGCGCCGCCTCCACCTCCACCTCCACCTCGTCCTCCACCTCCAGCTGGTTCTGGGAAGCCACGTCGCCTGAAGCGGAGGGCAACTCGGAATCCACGTCGCCAGAAGCGGAGGGTGGGTGCTCCACGTCTCCTCCACCTCGTCCTCCACCTCGCCCTCCACCTCGTCCTCCACCTTGCCGTCCACCTCGTCCTCCACCTCGTCCTCCACCTCTTTCTACTCGTGCACCCTCGTCCGCGGCGTAACGCGAGGTGGTAGGTCGTCCACTCCGTGTAAGGTTAGACTTCTGTGCCTTCAGCGTACTAACCAAGGTAGCTGCGCTTTCCTTGCCCTGACTCATATTGTTCAATCAACTGCATTGAGAAACAATAAATATTAGCACACAAGTATGACAACATTAATATTGAAGCAATATAAGCAATATAAGGTAGCTGCGCTTTCCTTGCGAAACTAATGTGTTGTTATATTGCAGCACAATAACCATTAAATTTTGACAAGTGCTGGAAATTTTGAGAACAACACAGTGGTCAGCTGTGGCAATCAAGTTCACATCTTTATTTTAGAAAATTTTAGAACCAGCACCATGAGATATAGATTTTAATGGGAAGTCATGCCATGATCTCTAGCAAAATATATCTATGAACTCTCTTGAGCTAAGGGGCAATACCGTTGCTACACTGCCATAAAATTATTGGCGCACTTATTGGTTATCTCTTGGAACAATAACCTTACACAAAGAGTAGATTTTAAGACACATGAAAATCCTAGCTAAGACCACAAAGAAGAACAATGAAGTACGTGACTAGCCATAAAATTCAGTCTATATATTCTGGGTACTTTGAATTTTTGTTACAAACCAAACAATGTTTATCTGCTAAATCTAATATATCTAGCTTTTTATCATCACCTTTAAATGATCATGAAAACACTGCATTTGAATTCCATAACTAATAACCCCTAGATGTTGCAAACATAATAACAGTATGTGCACTAAAGTTGTCAAACATAGATGTTGCAAACTAATAACTACCTTCTCTGTAAAAAAAAGTCCACTGGCCATATACATTGTAAAAAAAAGAGGACTACCTTCTCTGTTGTGAGGAGCCGCCGGCGAGCAGTAGGTCAGCCGGAGGTGCAGGTCGCGGGAGAGTAGGTCGCGAGCAGCAGGAGGAGCACCGGGCCAGCAGCGAGGAGGAGCACGGGCCAGCAGCGAGGAGGAGCACGGGCCAGCAGCGAGGAGGAGCACCGGGGCGGTGGCGAGGAGGGGCACCGGGCGGCGGCGGTGGTGCGGTGGGGGAGATCGAGCGGAGCGGCCAGAGGGTGGGGGAGAGATGCGGTGGCGGTGCGGTGGGGGAGATCGAGCGGAGCGGCCAGAGGGTGGGGGAGAGATGCGGTGGTGCGGTGGGGGTGGGGTGCGGGGCTGCGGCGACGCTCGGGGTGGGGGAGAGATGCGGTGGCGGTGCGGTGGGGGAGATCGAGCGGAGCGGCCAGAGGGTGGGCCGGCGAGCGGTGGTGCGGTGGGGGTGGGGGTGCGGGGCTGCGGCGGCGCTCGGGGTGGGGGAGAGATGCGGTGGCGCGTGCTCGATTTGGATTTGGGGAACTGCCGATTTGGGGTGCGCGCTCTCTGTCTAAATCCAGACAGAACCTATGCCGACGGCTAGGGTTTTTTCTTTTTTTAATTCCATTTAAAAAACAGATATTATTTGCTAAGTTTTCTAATACAAATATATTTCGTTATAAATTTTTACAGTTTTGTTATAATTTATTGTATTATATGGTAGGGCCACACAAAAAAAAATTGTATTATATCTCCGGGGCCCCGCTTCGGCGAAACCTGAATCCGCTGGAAAAACCCTAACGTTTCCGTCTACCCCCATAGACGTGCGTCGAAAGGGGGTAGCCCAGTGGACTTTTTTGCTTGGTTGTGTTAGGTTAGGCCATAGGAACATGAGAAACCAAAGTCTACCCAAAATCGACACAAGATTCCATCCGGTTCGCCCGAAAGGGGAGTTTTCACCTCTAAGTGCAGGAACTCACTAGAGAGTCGGTGAAGCCGGTCACACCCCGGAGTAGTATATTGCACATTTACAACACACAACACACTTGTATACATATGGTATGGCACAACCTAGGTTTGGGTGGGGTTCCGACGCTCCGGGGCCCCCCTTCGGCGAAACCCTGAATCCGCTGGAAAAACCATAACGTTTCCGTCTACCCCATAGACGTGCGTCGAAAGGGGGTAGCCCAGTGGACTTTTTTGCTTGGTTGTGTTAGGTTAGGCCATAGGAACATGAGAAACCAAAGTCTACCCAAAATCGACACAAGATTCCATCCGGTTCGCCCGAAAGGTGAGTTTTCACCTCTAAGTGCAGAAACTCACTAGAGAGAAAGTGAAGCCGGTGATGTCGGTCACACCTAGGAGTAGATTATTGGACATTTGAAACACACAACACAATTGTATACATATGGTATGGCACAACCTAGGTTTGGGTGGGGTTCCGACGCTCCGGGGCCCCGCTTCGGCGAAACCCTGAATCCGCTGGAAAAACCCTAACGTTTCCGTCTACCCCCATAGACGTGCGTCGAAAGGGGGTAGCCCAGTGGACTTTTTTGCTTGGTTGTGTTAGGTTAGGCCATAGGAACATGAGAAACCAAAGTCTACCCAAAATCGACACAAGATTCCATCCGGTTCGCCCGAAAGGGAGTTTTCACCTCTAAGTGCAGGAACTCACTAGAGAGTCGGTGAAGCCGGTCACACCCCGGAGTAGTATATTGCACATTTATGTGTAGGACATTATATGTATATGACCCTAATATATGTATAGGACATTATATAAATTAATTATAATTGTTTTAGAAAACTTAGTAAATAATATTTGATTTCTTTTAAGAAATAAAAAAAAGCAAAAACCATACGCCGACGGCCAAGCTCTCCCAGCCACCACAGCATGAGCGCCTCTCCTAGTGACTCCCTCCAGCTAGCCAATCAGGAACTAGTACGCGGATCGTGTGTTTCCTTCGTGCGCTTCTGAGCCGTTGGATCAGCGGTGTGTTTCTTTCGAGCGCTTGTGAGCCGTTGGATCCAGAAGAAGCACACGGATCGTGTGTTTCCTTCGTGTGCTTCTGAGCCGTTTCCCGCCCAAATATTTCCCGCCACCGTTTCCCGCCCAAATATTTCCCGCTATCGTTCCCGCCATCGTTTCCCGCCAAATGCCGCCACCGGTAGTTCTATATAACCCAGTCGAAGGTAGGCATCGTACTCACTTGAGCGCAAGCATGGTGTGTATTGGTCCTTGCGAGAAGTGTGTGTCTGGGTTTCACATTTCCGCATCCGAGCATCTCGCTAGGCTTTCAAGCAATTTGAAGGTAGATGGTAGGGTAGTTCCAATTGAAGAAATTTTGCACACTGAGAGTCATCTCGCTTCACTCGGGGCGAAGCTATGCCGCGATGGGTTTCCGTATAGGACCCCGCTTCAAATTCGTGCAGAAATGCTCAGGCTTGCAGATAAGTTTGACAGGAAAGTTACGAATAGTCCGTTCTACCGAACTGAAGCTGACCGTGATTCGTACGGTCATTCCTGTCTCTGGGTAGTTGACAGCGATGATGACGACGATTTCATGCCGTCGTCAAAGGAAAGGAGGGTTGAAGCACTGAGCAAGAAGGCTGAAGCTTCGTCCATGGGCAAAGGCAAGAAGGCAGAATCTTCGTCAAAGGGCAATGGTGGCAGCACACGCACGGCATAGGGTGGAGAAATTTGTTAGTTGTTCGTGATTGTTGTAATTTGTTCTACATGCATGTTTACTTGTTTCTTAGTCAATTATGTATCGGCGGTTCAAGAATGTTCTCTGTGTAATTTATGTTGTCACTGTCATTTGCATGGTTTGTTTAATATCAATGCGAAAAGTAGTTCAAAGGGGGTAGAAAAGTAGTCGAAAGGCCGGTCACACCTCGGAGTCCCGAGATCAACAGAATCTTGGGCACACTAAAATCTTGCAAACTTACACTAAAACCATGCAGAAGCAAAAATTCCATCAACAGGGGCTGCAGTGCATTCAAGAATTGGAGCGCGTCTCCAGGACCCTTCACACCAAGAACGGAAGACACTAGATCCGAGAATGAGGCCTGAACGGATTCTTTGGCAAGATCAAGTTTTACGACTGTACTGTCCTTGACTAGGAACCTAACACAACCAAGCAAAAAAGTCCACTGGGCTACCCGTGTGCTTCTGCCTGATCCAAGAACGGAAGACACTAGATCCGAGAAGAAAACACACGATCCGTGTGCTTCTGCCTGATCCAAGGGCTCACAAGCGCTCGAAAGAAACACACCGCTGATCCAACGGCTCACAAGCACTGGAAGAAAACACACGATCCGTGTGCTTCTGCCTGATCCAAGGGCTCACAAGCGCTCGAAAGAAACACACCGATGATCCAACGGCTCACAAGCACTGGAAGAAAACACACGATCCGTGTGCTTCTGCCTGATCCAAGGGCTCACAAGCGCTCGAAAGAAACACACCGATGATCCAACGGCTCACAAGCACTGGAAGGAAACACACGATCCGTGTGCTTCTGCCTGATCCAAGGGCTCACAAGCGCTCGAAAGAAACACACCGCTGATCCAACGGCTCACAAGGACTGGAAGGAAACACACGATCCGTGTGCTTCTTCCTGATCCAACGGTCAGCAGCGCCAGAAAGAAACACACGACGCCTATAAATAGGCCACTCCTCAGACATGTTACTCACTCACACAAAACATTCCAGCGTCAGTCGGAGAGGCATCTTTGGGCAACCAGCGGCAAGACGTCTCTGATGATCTGCGACCGTTCCAAACGGTTGCAGATCATCAGAGATGTTTTGCCGGACGGTTGTAGATCATCAGAGACGTCTTACCGCTGCTTGGATCGAAGTGGCACTCAAACACAAAACATTCGGGTTCCCTAGCTATGCCCGACACTGAATGCAACGACATTCGACCGTGAATCAGTGTCGGGCTGTAGCTAGGAGAAACCGTGTGTTTTGTTTCCCAGGTTACAAATAGTGGGGAATTATATAAAGGGCCAGGGGCAGACCCCAGATTTGCTATCAGTGGCCTTGTCCACGCCTCTCGACGACCTCTCCGCGCCCGTGGCCTCCGCCGGCGCCCCTCCACGCCTCTGTGGACCTCCCCTAGTCCGTCCCCATGCCAGTGTATGGTACCCTTTCTCCCTGATCCCCTCCTCCCCTCCGTAGGTTGCATGTACCTTAGGTGTTTGATCAAATTCCCCACTAATGGTTTCAGATCTCGGGCATATACGTCGCGATGGCCGCGGCCGGACACCCGTTGGACAATAACGGCCCTGTGCGGGATTGGGCTCCGCCGGGCTGGCACTGGGAGTTATCTTCCGGAACGCGTAGCTTGGTAAGAAATCCGGGCGAAGTCGCCGACCCGGATCTTGTTTGGTGGAGGTCGCGTGGGCCAGGGAGCTTCCAGAGGGAGCCGGCCCCCGAGGAGGAGGTACGTCGCCGTATAAGGGAGGAGGATGCGCACGTCCGTCGCTACATGCATCTGTTGGATACGATGTATACTAATACATGGCAGGCAATGCAAAAGGAATCCTTATCATGTGAGTATTTACCCTGTGATGGTTCCTACTCTTTGGGTGAGGAGCGCTCCCCGTGATGCACCCCGCGGCCTAGTACGAGGCAGAAGTTAGTTAAATAAAAATGGCATGAGGACGATCGATCCAGCTGTAACCGGAGATTAAATAAAGATGTAACTGTCATACTTTTGCATATTAATTTGATCTATGTTGCTTTTTGCATAGAGTATTTTTATGTGTACTTGTTGCTATGTGAAATGATGAACTTGATTTTCGACAAAAGTTTTACAAACATTCTTCACAAAAAGCACTTGTATACATATGGTATGGAACAACCTAGATTTTGGTGGGGTTCCGACGATCCGGTATAGACAATTATTCGCGACGTTATTTTATGTGGGTGGAAACCGCTATTCGGCGAAGCTATGTACATAGAATATGAATAAAACATATTAAAATTAATTGAGCGTAATAAATAGATACATAAAAAATAAGATTAGGGTAAAAATGTTAAAAAATGGTAGATACCTTGGCCGTCGGCACAGATTGCCGTCGACGTCATCTTAACCTCTGTGCCGAAGGCTTCCTGTGTCCCGACGGGTGCCGTCGGGATAGAACATCTGTGCCGACGGCCGTTTCTTTGCCGACGGCCTTGTGGGCGGCTGATCCTCGTCCGCCCCTGTGCCGACGGCCCCGATAAATAGCCGTCGGCACTGGTTATGGCCGTCGGCACATCTGGCCATTCCTGTAGTGAGGAGCTACGTGGTAACACCTAGGCGGTAAACTCGTCTAGAACACACCAGCTAGCTAGGTACAGACACTAGGCGGAGCTGCATGGAGCTAGGGGGTGCACATGACACCGGTAGAAGTTAATTTTCTTTGTAAAACAGCAGATTTTCACCACTTGTGCACCCCTGTCAAGATGATTTTCTCCCTTTTGACACATGTATGCACCCTGATGTCATATTGTCTAGCTCCGCCACCGGGTACAGTGCCTGCCGCTCGCCTTGGGCTCTGCGTCGGCCATTGCCTTCCGATCGAAGATAACCATTGTCGAGCTTTATGCACTTTTTGAATTTCGTAGTGTACTACGAGTATGCGGACAAGACTTAACAGTTGCTTCTAGGCGCGCGATTCATCAACATGCATATGCAATGCAATGCATGCTCTTCGGCGTTCCACGTTTGCACCCAGGTTTTGCTGACTTGTCCAATGGGCTATGGCAGCCTGCCTGCATGCATGTAGCCACCCGGTTCAACAAGGCCTTTCTGACATATGGGCACCCAGGCCCAACATGATTTTCTGTAAAAACTACCATGAGAAATTTTTCCCAATACAAGAAAAAAAAAAGGAAACCTTCTCACGAGGTGTCACTTTCTAACTCATGTGGTCCCCTATGGTGTCCGTATATCTGTCAAGTGTCACGCCGAGAATGAAAATCGGATAAGTGAGAGAGAGAGAAATACGAGAGGTGGGAGTACATTTTTCTCTTTTATTTATTAAAATTGAATTTTTTAAACGAAATATCTTAGAAACACTTTTCCAAATTACGAACTGTTTTCGCTTTTGATCTACCCGCGTTGGGACTTTCGAAATCAAATCCCATATTCATCGGTTACAAGAAACTTTCTTATACTAGTATACGGGTGTATTCTGAATTATAGTTTGAATGTACTCGCATATTCACACTGAGTTGTACTCATGTTTTTGGTGTACTTTGTACGTTGTTTTTCATTGTTCAGCCCATCTTCGATGTACGTACATGTACTCATGTTTTGCTGATTTCTCCTATGGCAGCATGTAGGCACCCGGCTCTACAGCCACACCTTCCTGACATATGGGCATCTAGGCCCCCACATGATTTTCTAGGGAAAAAAGTCTGAGGCAAAAATCATGATTATATGTTTTGCCTACCGCTAGCACCACAGTGAAGTTAAGATTCGGTTGTCCGAGGCTGATGCTAGACTGGCCTTCAGAAGTGAGATTGTTGTGGGAACATGAAAACTATCCTTTGACATGTGTGGTCGATGTCCATCAAGTCACACATTGCCGACAATGACACGGTGAGCGCCTCATCGACAGTCAGAGTGTAGGCTGACACCCCCACTGGAAGGATTCCACGTGGAAGCGATATCATCTTATACATCCTAAGTGGTAGTATGTAGTTGATTAGACAACAATAAAGAATCTTCCAAGGTTGTTAAACGACATCATTATAAATCGCTTCAGCGTTTGTGTGACCAAGTTTTAGAATCTGCTGATATGTCGAAAAATATCTATTAACTTTGTAGTTTATAATGGTATTATCTCTTACCTGCTAGAAAAAGTATTCACAAAAGAACATCATATGTGTGTTGTGATATGCCCTATAGGTAATAATAATAGTTATTATGTATCACAGGTTCATTGTTAAAGTTTATATCTTTATGCTATAACTGTTATGATACTTGAATATGAAATTTAAAGGAAAACTTATATGCACGTGTAGAGAAATAAACACAGACGTTTTTCCGATCATGTACTAAGTTGAATGAACCATTGTCAGTACATGGTTAGCAGAAAAATGTATGAGATAGTAATGGTATCAAAGTTATTATGAAGTTGTCATTTTCCACAAGTTCTCAAACCATGAGAATGTCTAGTGACCACATACATGTCCCGACGCTGTCCGGCGTCACCGAGCAGTCCCCCTAACTTTGGTGGCTCGCTCGGGAGTTGTGAGGACCCTGGATTAACTATCCGAGATACTCGTTATGTTTCCTGCAACAATCCCATGATCAGTCTGTTGTTGCACATAACTCGAATTGGCATCACAGAACACCCAAAAATACCGAATAAGTATACTTACTTGATTGAAGTCATAACTTCAACAGGTACTTGCAGCGGAAATCACCAAACAACGTGGAGCCCAAGTCATTTGCCATAACCTCACAGGCAGCTGACTGGGAAGCGCCCTAGTTCGCATTGACGTCGTCATAGTCCTCCTCTTTATAGTTCTTCTCGAAATCTGGCATCGCAACAATGCCAGGGACGAAACCATTATGAGTACATTTGAATGTACTTCGCAAACTACCCCCGACATGAGCATGCAATAGCATTATTTTGTTTATAATAAAATCTTTATCTTTGAGAAGACACCTCTATATCTTTGTTGAAAAAGGAAAGAAGGCTTTTAGAACTTTTCCCATAAATCTATCTTTGTAAGAATTCTCTTCTAAAACTTTTCCCAAAAATACATCTTTGTTGAATAAGGTAAGAAGTCTCTTTTATAAACATTTTTCCCGGAAAATCACCATTTATTTATTTCTCCAAAACTTCTCCTTTTTCTGACCATGGCTCGTCATAGGACCAATTAACTTCAACAACTTCATACCATCTTTTTGGTATAGTCGTGGAGCACTTTCTCCACTTCATTTCCCTTTTATACTCAAATCTTTCAAGGGTACACATATGTCAAAGTACGGCCTCCCAACTGTCCATATCCGAGGACTCGGCTATTCGAATAGTTTTAACCCTCTGCAGAGGTAGCACGCTTTTCCCACACCCATCCGGTAACTCATCGTGTCAGCCACGTCTCGCCATACCAGGTGTATGCGAAGTTGAGTCACCGACCATAGCCTGTCCTTTGCTCATGCTAGTATAGGACCCTACCGCTACAAAATATTCCATCGACACTTAAATCCAGTCAGTCGGAAACTAAGTGTGAGGACTCGTAGTTCTGTCCAGCGGTCTATTAAACCTTCAATCCTCTTCCTCCATTACACTCATACCAGTAAACACCAGTAGACTTCTCTTGAGAGGACCCAGGTCAGGGGGTAGGTCATCCAAACCATCCCCTCATGGAACGGGGTCATCCCCGTTGTTGAGACATCCAGTACTAATATGAGCAAATTATATGACTAAGCCCTTTCCCATATGTGGGTAAATGTGGTCGCACAGAGTATCGGCTGGTTGACGTAAGTACAAAGACACACTGTGTATTCTTCCCAATTAACTCAATTATCCACTTTTCCACTTTAACACCGACATCTCGGCACATCATAATCCATCCATATAATTTCAAAGGGAGTTTTGAATAAACAACATTTTTCCCAACCTATAGTTTGAAAAAGAATTTCCATCTAATATCTCCACATAGGGTGTCAAAATATTATACTTGTATTTTTAAAACAAAAGGTTTTCAAAATCATAGCTTTAGTGGCAAACACCACATAAATCACTTATGCTCTTTATAAGTAAAACATGTGAATCAAAATAGATGTATGTACATGCAAGCTCAGAGAATAGCTTGCCTGGTTCCAGCATGATGTTCCTGGGTCTCTTCTCATTGATCAAAGAAATAAATCCCATCCTTCTTCGATAAATCCTCTCCAAATACCACTCCGGTAGCGTTTATATCTAGCGTCGCAACATGAAAATAAAACAACACACAATAAGCAAACCATACCACAAGTGGTATACAAACAAGTAATCAAACCACGAACATAGTACTAATTTACTCAAGCAACAAACTAAGATTTATTTTTACAAGGGCATTATACTCACAGGAGTATAACACCTAACACATGCTAAAAACATAGAGCACCAAGACATCTTCTACTAAAGGTACTTAACAAACATTTTTCCCTAAACAGGAAATACTCCAGACAAAAGTTAAACTACCAAGTAATCTTGGTAATTCAAAATATCTCACCAAGCTAAGGTGGATACACTAACAAGACACTCAAGCTATTACTCAACTTAGGTACAACCAAGTTTAATCCAGCAAGGCAACACATTAATCACACACAATACTCCTAACATCAAAATAAACAAGTTTAACAAATTCCTAATTACTAGGAGGAAGCTATATAGGGGATAAAACCCTAACAAATACATGACTCACAAATAGTTTTCCTAACATGCTAATAAAAATAAGGAACACATCACAACAGTGGATTACCACCCTACACATGCTAGGAAACACATCTATAATAATAAAGTTATAACACCACAATTAATAAAGGTCTAATAAAAATGGGCAGAAAAGGCCTAAACCTTATAATTATCACTACAGTCAATCAATGACTCCTAAATTCAAACCAAGCTAGGGATATGTTCTCCTATACATATAGAAGACAATCCAATTGGATTTACTCCAAAATTCATCTCCTAAAAATCTACAAAAATCACCAAAGTGCCACTGGTGTGTTTACAAGAATGAATAGAACTTTTGTTTTAAACATCATTTGCACACAAGACCAACACAGCAAGGAAGGTATCACTTTAGGCTATCCATGGAATTTTAGTTTGCAATATTTGGATCTATACAACTCTAGATATTTAATATTTAGTGAAAAATGATCTTTTTACAAGATTTAATCTAGAAGGCACACAAAATTTTAGTGTGGCATGCTTAAGAAAACACCTGAGAACTCCACAAAATTTGAATCACTCAATTATCTACCACAGATTTATCACAAATGAATTTAATCTACACTGTAAATTAAACAGGAATTAGACCTATTAAAAAAAACGCCACTGGGCTGGATGTGGCCCAGATCCAACTGAGCAGCGCTGAGAGCGGCCCAGCCAACGGCCCATGAGCGCGGGCGAAGGGGTACGCGGGCTTCTTCCTCCTCTCGACAGGCAGTGACGAACGAGGGACGGCAGGGAGCACGGCGAGGACGGCGCGGCGGCTCCGGTGGTCCTAAAAAGCAAAGAGGTTGTCTACTAGTTAGAACGCGAGGAGGGGATCCCAGGGAGGCAAGAATGGCAGAGAATGGTGTACTAAATCGATCGCGAGCTTCCTGGAAAGGGTGGCGGCCGGAGCGGGAGAGGACGGCGATGCTCTGCTCGATTCGTTGCTTCCCGCGATGATTCCTTGGACGAGGAGGGAGAGGACGATGAGGCGGACCTCCTGGTGGTCTTCGATCTGCTCCAAGCGGTCTCCATCGACGGCGGCGCTCGACGGCGAGCTCGGCTAGGGTTCGGGTGCTTTGGGAGGAAACAGAGGGAGTGAGGGGGAAAGCAGAGGAGCGTGCTCCTCTTATCTTCTCGCAGAGGAGAGGAGAGGAGGGGGGGCCTGGGCACGGCGGCAGGGAGCGAGAGGGGGGGGGGGGTCCGGGCGGCGTGCGACGCGAGCGGGCGACACAGCGGCCTAGCGCCACTGCTGCTACAGAGAAGAAGGAAAAATTACAGAAAACCCCTTGGGCTTTCCTAAAATTCCTCTGCTTCAATTCTTTTTAAAACCAGAAGCATTTTAGGGATTTACTTGAGGTATCAAAATATTTTACAAAAATCTGAAATTATTTGGGTAGGTTCCCCACAACATGTGGAGGCTCCATAAAAATTGGGGTGTTCAAATAAAATGTTTTGAACTATATTTGTTCATAGGGCTTTAAATACATTTATTTTGGATAAAACCAATTTGACAATTGAAATATCTTTGTAATTGATGATTAAATATTTTGAGGGGAGAGTGATATGATAATGAGATGTTTATCATCTCATTCCTGGATTTCATAAAATATTTGTTATAACAAATAGAGAAAATAAGTAGTGAGGGAATTCAAATAAAATCATTTCTTTTAATCAAGTTTTTATTTTGAGGGTGTGAGGAAACATAGAGGTCTTGTTTTATTTTCAAGTCACATTCCAAATTTGTGACCAGTGGGTTTTATTTTAGTGTTAGGCACAACTGAGGAATTACCTTCACAAGCAACAGACACAACAAGATCAACATCACAACCAAGTCCACACAAGGTCAAACACAGCAATGGGAAGTAAAACACAATCATCAGTAAAACATTTCAAAAAGTTTTTGTTGGTTCTGAAATTTGGGTCTTGTGAAACTAAGTTTTTCTTAGTTTCTAAATTTGGGATGTGACAGCTCTTCCCCCTTAAAAATAAATCTCGTCCTCGAGATTTGCCCGGTGGCAACAGGGGAGTACACGGCACAGGTTTTGGGCTAACTATACTTCTGCGGTTGTTGCTCCTTCAGGGAGGTTGCCATGTGAGATCTTGACAACTTGATGATGCAAGGTTTTCTTTGTCGATGATCTTCTGTGCTGATTTCAGATCCTTGATGATGGGGTTGTCTTGACGATTGATTCGGATGGATCGTCTTGGTTGGCTGTTTCCAGATTCTACAAAGCTAAAGCGTACGGATCTAATTATTACCACGTTATTGTATACCTATTGTAGGTCTTTCCCCCTTAAAAAGGGGTCTTTAATCGGTCTTGTTGAAAGTCGCAGCTGGAGTTGACTTGGAGGCATCATTCTTCTTGGGTAGCTTGACGACCTTCGTCTTGGGTGTCACTCCTCGGTGCTTGGAGTTGGTGCCGATATCGCTTCCTGATATTTTCTCCTCACAAGGGTCGCAGATGGGGATGCGTTGTTTTCAGGTTGCGTCAAGTCTGAGTACTTGACTCTCTCCAGTTTCTAGTTAGAAAGGGAGGTTAAAACTTCTAGTTGCATCGGAGGTTGCTGGGTGGTTGATGTTTGTCAACAGTAGGCGCTTCCGTCGTTTGATTCTGCCGCGTATTCCGTTGGTTGGTTGCCTTCATTCTGGTCCTTCTTCGATTGAGTAAAGGAGGCACATCGTTATTGACTCTTTGGTTCTTGATCTTTGTGAAGCTTTGGTAAGAGTTTCTAGAGGTACAGTCTAGGGTGTCGAGCTTCCAGAGAAGTCTAAAAGTCAGTTCAAGGATCCTAGAGGTCTCAGGTTTTGTGCATCGTTCAAAGAAGGTGCAAGGATCACGTTCTCAGTTAGTCTTAAGAAGTTAAAGAAGGAGCTTCATGTCAGGAGTCTTCCTTTGTTTGTCCGATGACATTGATGGTGCTTGCTCTGGAGTTAACCTCACATGGATGGCCTTCGATGTTTGGACGACTTCGGCCTTGATGATGGCGACCTTCTCACTACCAACTATAGGTGATTCTTCGCATGTCATCCGTTAATGGACCCTAGAAAAGTTAGTGAAGAACCTTCGCACCAGCTGTTTTCCCAAACAGGCACCCTTTTTCTCTTCTTGTCTCGGAGATCATATCCTTGGGGAAACAAGCTTTCAATTATTTAGTTATATAAGAATGTGGGTGTCTTTTGTGACATCAAATTGCCTTAGTCATACAAGAAGAATAAGGTAGCTAGTCTTGTCCTCAAACCACTTTTCATATTCCAAAGGCTGAGGTGGACTGGATTATCTGAGGTTCCGTTTATTTGTATATGACACGCAATTGTTTGAGCATACAAAAGTGATTTGTTAACAAGTTCATGAGGCTTGTTACCAAACTACTTCTATATAACACGAACATTGAATATCACACTATTTCTAGAGAGGTTAATAATAATAGATCCTGATATAAGAATTTCCAAAGGCTCCATGATAGTCTGGCATATTGCTTCTTTGCCAACCTAAGAAATCTCTCTTCAATGTCTTCTTGTCGTGGTTCCTCCTTCCTATGGGTGGCTTTTCTCGCAGAAGGATTTCGAGAAGGTTTGGAAGATAAGAAATAAGATGGTCTTGATAAAGTAAGACGATCTAGCTTAAGATTTAATTTCAGGCTTTTATTATCCTTCCTTGAACTTCTCATTCTTCTTTCCTTTAAGGTTTATACTCATTTCATATACAAGACGTCAATGGCGTCCACTTCCTGGGTAACTCCATGTTGACGATCTTTAAAGTTAGTTTCCTTCGGGCTTGTCGGTGGCGATCTCCCTTGGATGTGTCTTGTGCTTGGGGCTTCATATAATCTTTAGAAAACCAGCGGCAGGCTAGGGTTCCCATTCGTTTTTCCCAAGTTTGCGGGGATAGGTAGGAGTTAGTCGAGGTTTTTCTGATTTTATTTCACGGGGCAATTTTGGGTGGGTCAAACCTAGCAAGGTTAGCGCAAGGGATTAAAGTGCCACTAACTGTTCGTCCAGCGAGGGGTTACATGATCCGGTTGAAAACCCATCATTACCGTCGGCCTCTAGTCACCAATCCTAAATAAGTCTCCTTATGTCCTTGTTTCTTGTCAAGACTTATAGTCCTAGAAAATTAGTTGGTACTATCGTTATGTCAGATGTTAACCTAAAGTTAGATACGATAAGTTAGTTTAGTATTCTTGTAATTTCACAAGTTAATTTTGCGAGGTAAGACTCGTGTCTTCATGAGGTCAGCGTAAACTTGCAGTTTCTTCGAGATCTTGACGCACTTGCTCCAGAGGGTACATGAAGGCCATTATCTGATTTGCTGGTTAGGTTGCGAAAATCTCAGGCCATTTGGTTAAAGATCGGGGGTCCTTTGTATCTTGCGAAACTGTCAGCTCTTATCGGGAGACGGTGTAGTATGAGAGAAAAACATTTTTAGAAAAGCTTTTCCTAGGCGGGTTTACATCTACAACAAGGTGCAACTATGGCGAAGAGGTCAAAAATGGTTTTTGTTAGGTGGCAAACGGAGTTTGATAAGGAGAGAATTTCGAGATTACTTAGTGTTGCCGTCAAGGCGTGATTGTGGAACACACAAGAAGAACAACACGCAAACAGAGAACTCACAAAACAATCAACACACAAGTAGAGTATACACAAGCAAAGAGCACACAAGGTACGCCTAGTACCAACGGACGTCTAATACTCGTAGAAGTCGGGTAGTACAACCAAGGTTCCTATCAGGTTTATCCTATGGTCTCGGTTAAATCTGGTTGGTGAAGTCTTCACTTTGTCGCCTTAGGCTTCAGCAGGAAAAATTGAGATTGTCGAGGTAGTAACTTAGTGGAATTGTTGATATTGAGTTGAGGTCTTCGGAGGTTTCTTGCTTTGTTGATACCGGCGACCTTGGTATTTGCAGATTGATCACCTTGATGTTGAATGTTGAATATTTGAGATGAAAGCTTCTCCTTATGGGTGCTAGCTAATTTGGTCTCACTTAGGTTCATCGTCAAGTATTTTGATCGGGTAAGAGGGAGTAGAAAAATCCTTGGAAAGAATCTTAAATAGAGGGATAAGACTCAGAAATATTTGAGAAGGTGAGAAGAGTGGAAGTTATTTTTGGACTTCCTTAGATAAAAATATGTTTTTGGTAACAAAATATTTTTAACAAAATATTTCTTTCCTAACCAACGTCCATGCTAACTAAGGTCTGTTACAGTCAGGATGGCTCTGATACCAAGTCTGTGAGGACCCCGGATTAACTATCCGAGATACTCGTTATGTTTCCTGCAACAATCCCATGATCAGTCTGTTGTTGCACATAACTCGAATTGGCATCACAGAACACCCAAAAATACCGAATAAGTATACTTACTTGATTGAAGTCATAACTTCAACAGGTACTTGCAGCGGAAATCACCAAACAACGTGGAGCCCAAGTCATTTGCCATAACCTCACAGGCAGCTGACTGGGAAGCGCCCTAGTTCGCATTGACGTCGTCATAGTCCTCCTCTTCACAGTTCTTCTCGAAATCTGGCATCGCAACAATGCCAGGGACGAAACCATTATGAGTACATTTGAATGTACTTCGCAAACTACCCCCGACATGAGCATGCAATAGCATTATTTTGTTTATAATAAAATCTTTATCTTTGAGAAGACACCTCTATATCTTTGTTGAAAAAGGAAAGAAGGCTTTTAGAACTTTTCCCATAAATCTATCTTTGTAAGAATTCTCTTCTAAAACTTTTCCCAAAAATACATCTTTGTTGAATAAGGTAAGAAGTCTCTTTTATAAACATTTTTCCCGGAAAATCACCATTTATTTATTTCTCCAAAACTCCTCCTTTTTCTGACCATGGCTCGTCATAGGACCAATTAACTTCAACAACTTCATACCATCTTTTTGGTATAGTCGTGGAGCACTTTCTCCACTTCATTTCCCTTTTATACTCAAATCTTTCAAGGGTACACATATGTCAAAGTACGGCCTCCCAACTGTCCATATCCGAGAACTCGGCTATTCGAATAGTTTTAACCCTCTGCAGAGGTAGCACGCTTTTCCCACACCCATCCGGTAACTCATCGTGTCAGCCACGTCTCGCCATACCAGGTGTATGCGAAGTTGAGTCACCGACCATAGCCTGTCCTTTGCTCATGCTAGTATAGGACCCTACCGCTACGAAATATTCCATCGACACTTAAATCTAGTCAGTCGGAAACTAAGTGTGAGGACTCGTAGTTCTGTCCGGCGGTCTATTAAACCTTCAATCCTCTTCCTCCATTACACTCATACCAGTAAACACCAGTAGACTTCTCTTGAGAGGACCCAGGTCAGGGGGTAGGTCATCCAAACCATCCCCTCATGGAATGGGGTCATCCCCGTTGTTGAGGCATCCAGTACTAATATGAGCAAATTATATGACTAAGCCCTTTTCCATATGTGGGTAAATGTGGTCGCACAGAGTATCGGCTGGTTGACGTAAGTACAAAGACACACTGTGCATTCTTCCCAATTAACTCAATTATCCACTTTTCCACTTCAACACCGGCATCTCGGCACATCATAATCCATCCATATAATTTCAAAGGGAGTTTTGAATAAACAACATTTTCCCCAACCTATAGTTTGAAAAAGAATTTCCATCTAATATCTCCACATAGGGTGTCAAAATATTATACTTGTATTTTTAAAACAAAAGGTTTTCAAAATCATAGCTTTAGTGGCAAACACCACATAAATCCCATCCTTCTTCGATAAATCCTCTCCAAATACCACTCCGTAGCGTTTATATCTAGCGTCGCAACATGAAAATAAAACAACACACAATAAGCAAACCATACCACAAGTGGTATACAAACAAGTAATCAAACCACGAACATAGTACTAATTTACTCAAGCAACAAACTAAGATTTATTTTTACAAGGGCATTATACTCACAGGAGTATAACACCTAACACATGCTAAAAACATAGAGCACCAAGACATCTTCTACTAAAGGTACTTAACAAACATTTTTCCCTAAACAGGAAATACTCCAGACAAAAGTTAAACTACCAAGTAATCTTGGTAATTCAAAATATCTCACCAAGCTAAGGTGGATACACTAACAAGACACTCAAGCTATTACTCAACTTAGGTACAACCAAGTTTAATCCAGCAAGGCAACACATTAATCACACACAATACTCCTAACATCAAAATAAACAAGTTTAACAAATTCCTAATTACTAGGAGGAAGCTATATAGGGGATAAAACCCTAACAAATACATGACTCACAAATAGTTTTCCTAACATGCTAATAAAAATAAGGAACACATCACAACAGTGGATTACCACCCTACACATGCTAGGAAACACATCTATAATAATAAAGTTATAACACCACAATTAATAAAGGTCTAATAAAAATGGGCAGAAAAGGCCTAAACCTTATAATTATCACTACAGTCAATCAATGACTCCTAAATTCAAACCAAGCTAGGGATATGTTCTCCTATACATATAGAAGACAATCCAATTGGATTTACTCCAAAATTCATCTCCTAAAAATCTACAAAAATCACCAAAGTGCCACTGGTGTGTTTACAAGAATGAATAGAACTTTTGTTTTAAACATCATTTGCACACAAGACCAACACAGCAAGGAAGGTATCACTTTAGGCTATCCATGGAATTTTAGTTTGCAATATTTGGATCTATACAACTCTAGATATTTAATATTTAGTGAAAAATGATCTTTTTACAAGATTTAATCTAGAAGGCACACAAAATTTTAGTGTGGCATGCTTAAGAAAACACCTGAGAACTCCACAAAATTTGAATCACTCAATTATCTACCACAGATTTATCACAAATGAATTTAATCTACACTGTAAATTAAACAGGAAATAAAACAGTAATTAGACCTATTAAAAAAAACGCCACTGGGCTGGATGTGGCCCAGATCCAACTGAGCAGCGCTGAGAGCGGCCCAGCCAACGGCCCATGAGCGCGGGCGAAGGGGTACGCGGGCTTCTTCCTCCTCTCGACAGGCAGTGACGAACGAGGGACGGCAGGGAGCACGGCGAGGACGGCGCGGCGGCTCCGGTGGTCCTAAAAAGCAAAGAGGTTGTCTACTAGTTAGAACGCGAGGAGAGGATCCCAGGGAGGCAAGAATGGCAGAGAATGGTGTACTAAATCGATCGCGAGCTTCCTGGAAAGGGTGGCGGCCGGAGCGGGAGAGGACGGCGATGCTCTGCTTGATTCGTTGCTTCCCGCGACGATTCCTTGGACGAGGAGGGAGAGGACGACGAGGCGGTCCTCCTGGTGGTCTTCGATCTGCTCCAGGCGGTCTCCATCGACGGCGGCGCTCGACGGCGAGCTCGGCTAGGGTTCGGGTGCTTTGGGAGGAAACAGAGGGAGTGAGGGGGAAAGCAGAGGAGCATGCTCCTCTTATCTTCTCGCAGAGGAGAGGAGAGGAGGGGGGGCCTGGGCACGGCGGCAGGGGAGCGAGAGGCGGGGGGGGGGGGGGGTCCGGGCAGCGTGCGACGCGAGCGGGCGATACGGCGGCCTAGCGCCACTGCTGCTACAGAGAAGAAGGCAAAATTACAGAAAACCCCTTGGGCTTTCCTAAAATTCTTCTGCTTCAATTCTTTTTAAAACCAGAAGCATTTTAGGGATTTAATTGTGGTATCAAAATATTTTAGAAAAATCTGAAATTATTTGGGTAGGTTCCCCACAACATGTGGAGGCTCCACAAAAATTGGGGTGTTCAAATAAAATGTTTTGAACTATATTTGTTCATAGGGCTTTAAATACATTTATTTTGGATAAAACCAATTTGACAATTGAAATATCTTTGTAATTGATGATTAAATATTTTGAGGGGAGAGTGATATGATAATGAGATGTTTATCATCTCATTCCTGGATTTCATAAAATATTTGTTATAACAAATAGAGAAAATAAGTAGAGAGGGAATTCAAATAAAATCATTTCTTTTAATCAAGTTTTTATTTTGAGGGTGTGAGGAAACATAGAGGTCTTGTTTTATTTTCAAGTCACATTCCAAATTTGTGACCAGTGGGTTTTATTTTAGTGTTAGGCACAACTGAGGAATTACCTTCACAAGCAACAGACACAACAAGATCAACATCACAACCAAGTCCACCCAAGGTCAAACACAGCAATGGGAAGTAAAACACAATCATCAGTAAAACATTTCAAAAAGTTTTTGTTGGTTCTGAAATTTGGGTCTTGTGAAACTAAGTTTTTCTTAGTTTCTAAATTTGGGATGTGACAGGAGTGCAATACAGAAATCGGGTTGGGTTGGACACTTGGCGAGTGGCGGTATGGCTGTTTTTCGTGTCCGCTACCCAATGGGCCATTCGTGGTGCCGGTGAAGATGTTGTTATAAATACTTTTCCATAATTAATCTTTTTTCATAGCAATAATAATATAACTAGAATAAAAACAACATAGGAGGAATCGTTTGATAACATCCTAAGAATTTTATGAATCCTAGGTTTTTTCTTGTAGAAATCATTTGGATGGGGCCCACAATGCACACTGGCAGTGGCAGGCATTGTGTGTGTCCTCGACGCCGACCGACGGCAAATAAACAAGAACGCTAGCTGCCGGCTGATTAACAATTCTTCTCCGTCTATATCGTTGTACTTACGTCGTACCCTTAGGGTTTTATAGTCCTCGGGCGACGCGGTGGCGCCGTCTCGAGTTTTCCTTTTCTCCGTCGTCGTGTTCACTCCGGCGAGCTGCTGATCATGGCGGATTCGTCTTCGAGTGGATCTCGTCGGAAGGATTCGATGGATCCGAGTCAATTGCTGGAACGGCTCCACCTGGAGGAGGATGAACTAGATAACCTTGTCTGGGAGGATGAGGTTGATGAACCGGAAGCTAAACCTAAGTGGCTAGCCCTGGCGAGAGTTTTGACGGGTAATTCCTGCAGGGTGGAACCTGACTACGATTGTGTTAATTCCGAAAGTGGATACACCGGAGAACATCACTCAATTCAGGCCTATAAGCCTCTGCAATGTTATCTATAAGGTGATCTCCAAGATGCTTGCGGCTAGGCTCAAGATCTTGCTTCCTGATATCATCAGCGAGAATCAAAGCGCCTTTGTGCCTGGCCGAATTATTACTGATAATGTAATTGTGGCGTATGAATGTATGCACACAATGAAGAAGAAGAAAGTGGGGAAGAAGGGTGTTTGTGCAATAAAACTCGATATGCACAAGGCATATGATCGGGTAGAATGGGTGTTCCTAAAGAATATCATGCTTCGTCTTGGTTTTAATTCCCAGTGGGTTGATTTAATCATGTCATGTGTTTGCTCGGTGGAATATAAGGTCAGGATTAATTCCAGCGAGTCGGATACCTTCTTACCATCAAGGGGCTTGAGGCAGGGGGATCCCCTATCCCCCTATCTTTTTCTGCTTTGTACTGAAGGTTTGTCAGCACTAATTAAACATGAAGAAGATAATGGAAATCTAAAAGGTATTCAGGTATGCCGAAACGGCCCCATTGTTTCAAATCTTTTGTTTGATGACGACTCTCTTATGCTGATTCAAGCGGATGCTACAAATGCTACTACGCTAAAAAGAATACTGGATAATTATTGTGTGGCATCGGGCCAATTGGTGAGTGAAGCGAAATCATCAATATTTTTTAGTCCAAATACCAAGGTGGAGGACAAGGCCGAAGTGTGTCAAATTCTAAACATTATGACGGAGTCAATTACAGATAAATATCTTGGTCTGCCTGCAATGATTGGTATGGATCGAACTGATTGTTTTCGCCATATAATTGATAGAATTGCAAAATTGGTGAATGGTTGGAAAGAAAAATTATTGAGTTTGGGTGGAAAGGAAGCTCCCCTCAAAGCGGTGGCCCAAAGTATCCCAACATATGCGATGAGTGTGTTCAAATTCTCAAACAAATTTGCAAGGGAATCACTGACGCAATGCCGCATTTTTGGTGGGGTGATGAGGAAGACCAAAGGAGGATGCACTGGTTTTCTTGGTGGAAAATGTGTATCCCAAAAGGACAAGGTGGAATGGGATTTCGGGATATTCACTGTTTTAATTTAGCTCTTCTTGCGAAGCAATGCTGGAGACTATTGGAACAGAGTGACTCTTTATGTGCTAGGGTGTTGAGAGCAAACTATTACAATGATGAATGTATTCTGAAAGGGAATTTCAAAAAGGGATCCTCCTATGTTTGGTAGAGCATATGGGCGGGTATTCAGACTTTTAAATGAGGATGCATCTGGCGAGTAGGAGATGGCGCAGATATAAACATATGGGATGATTGTTGGATACCAAGCAGTCAAGATAGGAAAATTGTTACCCGTAGAGGACATATTGTATTAACAAAGGTACAAGAATTAATTGACCCAGTCACAGGGGGATGGGATGAGGTGTTAATTCGTGAAAATTTCTGGCGCATTGATGCTGAAAGAATTCTTCAGATTCCTTTGCCTAGACATGACATGTTCGATTTCATAGCTTGGCAATATAACAAGAGTGGAAGGTTCTCTGTCAAATCAGCATATCATGTGGAATGGGAAGCACAATTCGGGCACAAACTGCTGTCTACCAATGGGCACAGTACAGCATATCAAAACCCGGTTTGGAAGGGTTTATGGTCCCTAAGAGTACCGGCTAAAATTAAAATATTTCTGTGGCGATGTATGAACGGTTCCGTTCCGTGTTACTGTGTTCTTGCTAATCGCCATATGAGGGACAGTGGACAGTGTGCAATATGCAAACTGGGGGCAGAAGATATCAGACATATGTTGTTGAATGCGGCCGAACTAAAGAAATTTGGAGAGAGCTAGGCTTGCATGAAATAATAGCCCAAGCTCAGCTAGTTGACAGATCGGGTTCAGCGATGGTAGAAGCAATGCTCTGCGATGCTAAATTGAAGGGAAATTATATGGAGCCCGTCTCGACTATTGACATTCTCTCAGTCGCTTGTTGGTATCTTTGGTGGCAGAGGAGACAGATTGTTCATGATGAGAATGTTAGCGATGTGAAGAAAACAACTCTATCTATACAGGCTTTAGCAATGAATTATGTGCGAGCAAATAGGAAAGGATCTATCGTCCCAAAACAAGGTAAATGGACAAAACCTCCACGTGATTTTCAAATTCTCAATGTTGATGCTTCTTTTTTGGAGAACAATCGGACAGGTTCTATAGGTGCTGTGATCCGAGATGATACAGGGGGTTTTGTGGGCGCTTGTTGCAAAAGCTTACCTACGGTGTTTAGTGCTGAAGTGGCAGAAGCGATTGCATTGAGGGATGGTTTGGCTTTGGCAAAACAACTAGCCTGCCATAAACTCATAGTTCAATCAGACTGCGCAAATATAGTGGAAGCAATCAACTCTGGTCTCTACATGTCGACGGTGGCTAGTCACATTCTGGATGAATGCGGTGATCTAGTGCTAGGTTTTGGCAAGGTAGTGTTTCAACATTGTAATAGGGAGGCCAATGAGACGGCAAATGAGATAGCTAAGTATGGGAGGATCAATCCACCGACTGTGTGGTGTGATGAGCCCCCTGACTTTATTCTGCCATTCTTGATAAACGATGTATCGGTGTTGTGAGGCAACAGGTTGGTGACGCACTCTTTCCCCAACCAGGGTACCGAAAGGGACTGGCATGGTTTTAATGAGGCGGCCTGCTGACCTAATATATATGTGGAAAATTCAAAACAAAAAAAAATCTTCTCCGTCCGTCAGAAGAAGATCATCCGCACCGCACTGCCGGCGAGAAGATGCTGCCGTCCATCTTCTACCGGAAGGGCGCCTCGGGCTTCTCCTGGGCATCCACCGCCGACCAGGTCACCGCGGGCCTCTCCGCCGCGGACTCACCGCCATAGTCACAGGTAACCTCCTCGATCTCCAGGGGCGTCCAGCGGGATTGGCGCCGAGACTGCCCGGGTCCTGGCGGCGCGCGGGGCCCACGTCGTCATGGCCGCCAGGAACCTAGCCGCCGCCGACTCCGTGCGCCAGGCCGTCTTCGCCGACAACCCGGCCGCGAGCCTCGACGTCATGGAGCTCGACCTCTCCTCCATGGCCTCCGTCCGCAGGTTCGCCGCGGAGTTCAGCGACAAGGGACTCCCGCTCAACATCCTCGTGTACGTACGTACGCACTGCTCTCACACTGCTTACTGCTTCCAATCGAGGCGGAATTGTAGTGGTAGATTCAGGTCCATTTCAACTGCAAATCGCTGCTAGTAGGAGGAGTACTACAAGTGTCATGTGACATACTCGTATTCAGTTTGGCTGCAACTGCCTGCTTGGTTGTATGTATGCAGAGACATACAGATACAGTAGATCCTGGATATGCGCAAGCCTAGTGTATTTAAGTCTAGTGTTTTCATGCCTCATCGCTTGCAGGCTGCTCATGCTGTTCCCTGATTACTTGGTGCTTTAATTCTCTGGCAGCAACAACGCAGGAGTCATGGCGACTCCTGTCTCCCTCTCAAAGGATGGCATCGAGATGCAGTTTTACTAGCTGATGATGAACCACAGTCACATACCCTGATTTAGAAGCACTTCATTTGAACAGCCTAGTGCTGTCAATATTGTTCTTCTAGTTGCATTCCTTAGACAGTGCGGTTGACGTATCATCCCATCCTTCACAGTCTGAAATTATGTCAACGTTGGTCTCTGCCTAGCCCTTCTGAACCCTAGGATCGCCAAATATTTGCTTAAAATCAAAGAACAGTACCAAATCTGCAAATTATCTCAGCAGACTTTTCTGCTTCATCAAACCTTCCTAGTTTTCTTTTTTTAGAAGAATACTTGAAAGTTTCAATAACTCATTATGGTGGCTAGAAAAACCAATGTAGTAACATATGACTCCTGTATGTGTCATAATATTCAGGCCATTTTCTTTTGACGCATCTTCTGCTGGAGACCATGAAGAGGACCTCTCGTGAATCAAATGTGGAAGGAAGAATTGTTAATGTTTGCATACTCGGAAGGCATCCGTTTTGACAAGATCAACGATGAGGCAGAGTATGTGATTAGTGTACTGCTGTTATATGTTATCCCCTCATGGTTGTTCCATTCCAAGGCAGACCCGTTCACTTGCTGTTCAATCTTGTGTTGTGCAGATATAGCACTATTGCAGCATATGGGCAGTCAAAGCTTGCAAACATTCTGCATGCTAATGAACTTGCTAGGAGATTCAAGGTATGCCTCCTTCCATCAAAGTGTTCTCCTCCAGCGCATGCCCATTTACTAGATTACGTGGTTATGACATCACATCATGTCTTGGTATGTATCTACACCCATGTTTGCTCCAACAGAAGTACTTGTGACACCAAGCACCATCGATGATCACTGAGTTAAAATAAGTCACTGTTTTCTTCTAAGTTAAAGTTGCAGAGTTCATTGCGTTTAAAGAAGACCGAGTTGTTGTTACATGCAATCTTCCTGACATGATTTCATTTGTTTCACTATTTATGACTGGAGAGCAAACTGCGCCCGAACTCCATTTGCTAGTAGATTGCCAGACTTATGTAACTGCTTGCTCTTAACACGTTCTGTCTGTTTTCAAGTTTGTATCTATGTGTTAGATAGCTTTATTTGGGCCAAGCTGTGAGATAATGATTCATCATACAGCATCTTGTCTAACAGGAGAGGGTGTTAACATCACTGCGAATTCTCTCCATCCCGGATCTATCATCACCAACCTCCTTCGCCACCACAGTATCATAGATGGTAAATACTGATGACCACAAGTATAGGGGGTGTATCGTAGTACTTTCGATAAATAAGAGTGTCGAACCCAACGAGGAGCAGAAGGTGTTGACAAGCAATTTTGATTTAGCACAAAGGACAATCCGGTTTGTTTACTTATGATGACCAAACGTTCTTGAGAACACACGGGAATTTAGTCTAGTGCTTTCGCTTCATATAGTTGATTAATCTTCATTGTTTTGATAAGTGTTGTGTGGGTGAACCTATGCTAATGCACCGCCCTTCCTAGGACTAATACATACTTGTGATTATACCCCTTGCAAGCATCCGCAAATACAAGAAAGTAATTAAGATAAATCTAACCACAGCCTTAAACTCTGAGATCCTGCTATCCCTCATGCATCGATATACCAACGGGGGTTCAGGTTGCTGTCACTCCGGCAACCCCACAATTAGCAAACGAATACACAATGCATTCTCCTAGGCCCATAAAGGTGAAGTATCATGTAGTCGACGTTCACATGACACCACTAGAAAAATAACACCACAACTTAAATATCAAACCATTAAATATTACTCAACATAATTCACTACTAACATTTAGACTTCACCCATGTCCTCAAGAACTAAACGAACTACTCACAAGACATCATATGGATCATGATCAGAGGTGATATAATGATGGATAACAATCTGAACATAAACCTTAATTCAACGGTTTCACTCAATAGCATCAACCACAAGGAGTAATCAACACCGGGAGAGTTTCCCCTATGAAATAGACAAGATTCAACCCTAGATGTTACAGCGGAGACGGGGTGCAGCGGCGGTGATGATGGTGTCGGCAGTGGAGATGATGATGATGATGATCCCAATGAAGTCCAGCTCGATGACGGTGACGATGGCGACGATTTCCCGCCTCCGTTAGGGAATTTCCCCGGCAGATTTCTTCCTGCCGGAGAGCTTTTTCTCTCTGGTGTTTTTCCGCCTCGAGGAGGCGGCTCTGTCTATCCTCGATGATCCCCCATGGCTTAGGGTTTCTGGGAGATGAAGTACGCGAAAGGGCGATGGCAGAGATGGGCTTGGGCCCCCTCCCACGTGGCGGCGCGCCACACGTGTGGGCCGCGCCTGGGCATGGGGAGGGCCCATGGTGGCCCACCTCGGCCTCCCCTTTTGGCTGGCTCCGTCCTCTGATAAAATAGGGGCATCTGCATATTTTCCGTCAATTGTTGATCTTCAGAAATATTGTATCCAGATGGTGCTTTTTCTAGCAGAATCCTGACTCCGGTGAATAATTCTCCAATAATCATGAAACATGCAAAATAGGTAAAATAACATAAGTATCATCTCTAAATATGAAATATATCAATGAATAACAGTAATTATGATATAAAATAGTGATGCAAAATGGATGTATCAACTCCCCCCAAGCTTAGACCTCGCTTGTCCCCAAGCGAAAACTGAGCTCAGTAAACAAGACCACATGTTTATGGAGTGAAGAGTCGATAAATAAAATACGGACAGGAAGCATCACATTTATTAACACACAAGACATTCTAGTAAACAACTTCCTCTCATATAAATCAACTTGAAACAAGTAAAGGAAGTCACAATAAGGTGCATAAAGGAAATCAAGATTGGTGATGGCAAACTTCGTTCTTGGTCAGAGAACAATAAACAGATTGTACTTATCTTTCGAGCAGAGTCTTTATATTAGAGCTTATATTGCAGAACTTACATGCTCAATCATAACAATCTCCTAACAATCATTGATAACCTTCAAAGTCATATTCATTCAAATAAAACTTGTACTAAACAAGGAAGAATAAAAGACATGATTGAATAAATCAACATATAGATGGTTGGATCACAACAACTCAAATGCTTGCTTGAGATAGAGGGAAATAGGTTTACTGACTCAACATAAAAGTAAAAGATAGGCCCTTCGCAGAGGGAAGCAGGGATTAAATCATGTGCTAGAGCTTTTCAATTTTTAAAATCATATAGAGAGCATAAAATAAAGTTTTGAGAGGTGTTTGTTGTTGTCAACGAATGGTAGTGGGCACTCTAACCCCCTTGTCAACCAGACTTTCAAGAGCGGCTCCCATAAATGACGTTATTTCTACCAGCAAGGCAGATCATCCCTTTTCTCTTTTGTTTACACATGCAGTTAAAAACTGGTATCATTGCTTGACTGATTGGATCAGGGCAAAAATGTGAAGAGAATTGAGCGGTTAAAGTTGTAATTAATTGGGACTGGGCACCCCATTTGCCAGCTCTTTTTGCAAAATTATTGGATAAGCGGATGTATATGCCACTAGTCCATTGGTGAAAGTCTGTCAGGAGTAAATGACAAGGTTGAAAGATAAAACACCACATACTTCCTCATGAGCTATAAAACATTGACACAAATAAGAGATAATAGCTTTTGAATATTTAAAGGTAGCACATGAAGTATTTACTTGGATGGCAAAATACCACATAATAGGTAGTTATGGTGGACACAAATGACATGGGTTTGGCTTAAGGTTTTGGATGCACGAGAAGCATTCCCTCTCAGTACAGGTTTTTGGCTAGCAAGGTTGGGTAGCAAGCATAAGAGTTGAGGGAAACAAACAAATATACATGTGATAGAAACAATCATGCAATCTTCCTTGTAAGCACAAACAATTTTAACTTGAGAATACTAAGCTCATTAGCTAACAAGAAAGAAAGATAATGAAATAATATATCTACATGCACTTCCCTCTTTTCTACTTAAGCCTCAAAGTATTGTTGCTATTGACCAATGCTAAGTTTGCCAAAACCAAATAGATTTACTTGATGCTCCCAAAGTGATATCAATACTAACAACAAGATCAATCATATAACAGAAATTGCAAACTAAAATAAGTGTGCAAAAAGTAAATGATAAAACTTCTCATTAATATTCCATAACGACAACTCACACCAAGGGATACATAGATAACCAACTAAAAGAGAGATACTTCCATACTGCAAACCATCTATATGATAACTTCCCTACTCATGATATGACTCTACTTGACAGTAAAAAGGTAAAAGATAGTGATGTGTGATACCGCGGCACTCCCCCCAAGCTTGGAACAAGCCAAGGGGATGCCAATACCAATGATGAATTACTCCTTCGGTGGTGGTGGTGAATTCTCCTCGTCATCAGACTTCCAAGGAAGGGGCTCTCCATCAACAAACGACGTCTTGGTCTCAGGAATCCTGAAACTGGCGGCATAGCTAATGTGTTTAAACCTGTTTTCATACTCACAGTTTTGATTCTGAACGTCATAGAGTTGCGCCTGAAGTTTGTTGGTAGTGTTGTGAAGTGAGAGGATATCGTCCCACAGCCTTGTAGTCTCCTTCTTGTGCTCATCAATAAGTTCAGACACAATTTTGTGGAAGATGCTCACTTCACGTTCAGCCATCTTCTTGTAGGTAAAGACTTCTTGTTCCAGCTTCTCCATCCTGTCCTCCAGGCTTCCTTCTCCTTTAGGACCCCGGACATCTTCTGTCTGCAACTCTCCATCTACGAGCAGCGATTCCTTGGGATGCATCTTCAACTCGTTCATGTACGGGTTGACGACGTTCTCAAAGAAGCTGTCCTTCGGAGTTCCCGACGAAGACATGGTGGCTCTAGATCTGAAAACAATATCTGGCAGAAAACAGCTCGAAACAAAACACGACGAAAGATGATATACGGACCTCGGGGGTCCGGGGGATTATATAGCAAAAACTTTTACAACAAAAGGAAGGTACAGGTCGAAACCGAGTGGGAGAAGGGCTCCGAGGGGCGCTCCCCATATGGCGGCGCGGCCAGGGTGGGGCCCGCGCCACCACGTGGGGAGGCGCCCTCGTGCGCCTTCTCCACTCCGATTCGATCTCGTAATTTTCCATATTTATAAAAACAGCAAAAATATTGTTCAGAAAGTTAAACGCGGACTTTTTATTACCAAAACTGTTACCTATTCGAAGTCGACTCAGCAGAACTACCAATTGATCTTTGATGAAAGTTTCCGGAGTCACCACTCGAATAACATCAACATCTTCATTATAAGAATCTCCAGAAATATAATGTTTGAGTCTTTGTCCATTCACCACTTGTGTGGCATCATCTTTCAGTGAAGCAATTTTTATTGCCCCTGAACGATACACCTCCACAATGACATAAGGTCCTTCCCATTTTGAGAGTAATTTTCCTGCAAAAAATCTGAGACGAGACCGATATAATAGAACTTTATCTCCAACATTAAATTCTCTTTTAATAATTCTTCTATCATGCCATTTCTTAACTTTCTCCTTAAAAAGTCTAGCATTTTCATAGGCTTCACTTCTCCATTCATCTAAAGAACTCAATTGGAGCAACCTTTTCTTACCGGCAAGTTTAAAATCTTTATTAAGTTCTCTCACAGCCCAATAAGCTTTGTGCTCTAATTCTAAAGGCAAATGACAAGCTTTTCCATAAACCATTTTATAAGGAGACATACCCATAGGATTTTTATAAGCAGTTCTATAAGCCCACAAGCTTCCTTCAACTTACTAGCCCAATTTTTTCTAGATTTATTAACAGTCTTTTGCAAGATAGATTTAATTTCTCTATTTGATAATTCTACTTGCCCACTAGTTTGAGGATGATAAGCTGAAGCAATTCTATGATTAATACCATATTTAGCAAGGGTCTTTCTAAAACCACCATGAATAAAATGAGAACCTCCATCAGTCATAAGATATCTAGGTACTCCAAACCTAGGAAAATAACATCTAAAAGCATTTTTAAAGAGGTTTCACCATCAGCACTTTTTGTAGGTATGGCTTCCACCCATTTAGTAACATAATCAACAGCAACAAGTATATGAGTGTTACCTTCTGAAGAAGGGAAAGGACCCATGAAGTCAAATCCCCAACAATCAAACGGTTCAATAACAAGAGTATAATTCATAGGCATTTCATTGCGTCTAGAGATATTACCAACTCTTTGACATTCATCACAGATAAAATAAACTTTCTTGCATCTTTAAAGAGAGTTGGCCAATAAAAACCTGATTGTAGAACCTTTTGTGCGGTTCTATCTCCGGCGTGATGTCCTCCATAAACACTACCATGACATTTACTCAATATCTCTTGTTGTTCATATTCGGGACACATCTTCGCATAATACCATCCACTCCTTCTTTATATAAGTGTGGGTCATCCCAAAAATAATGCCTCAAGTCATAAAAGAATTTCCTTCTTTGCTGAGCTGAAAAGGTTGGAGGCAAGTACTTGGAAACAATAAAGTTAGCATAATCAGCATACCAAGGACTATCTCGCGAGCTCACCTTTATTGCAGCCAATTGTTCATTTGGAAAACTATCATTAACAGGTACAGGATCATAAGCAATATTTTCCAATCTAGACAAATTATCAGCAACAGGATTATCAGCACCTTTCCTATCTACAATATGTAAATCAAATTCTTGTAAAAGAAGCACCCATCTAATAAGCCTTGGCTTAGCGTCTTTCTTTTCCATAAGGTACCTAATTGCAGCATGATCGGTATGAATGTGACTTTTGAATCAACAATATAAGGTCTAAACTTGTCACAGCAAAAACTACAGCTAATAACTCTTTTTCAGTAGTAGCATAATTTCTTTGAGCAGCATCAAGAGTTTTACTAGCATAATGAATAACATTCAACTTTTTATCTACTCGCTGTCCAAGAACAGCACCTACAGCAAAATCACTAGCATCACACATAATTTCAAAAGGTAAATTCCAATCAGGTGGTTCAACTACAGGAGCAGTGTTAAAGCTTTTTCAAAGTTTCAAAAGCTTCCTTACAATCATCATCAAAAACAAAAGGTACATCTTTTTGAAGAAGATTAGTAAGAGGCTTCGAAATTTTAGAGAAATCTTTAATAAACCTTCTATAGAAACCAGCATGACCAAGAATACTACGAATACCTTTACATCCCTGGGATAGGGCATTTTCTCAATTGCTTCAACTTTAGCTCTATCAACTTCAATACCTCTCTCAGAAATTTTATGTCCCAGAACAATTCCTTCATTAACCATAAAGTGGCATTTCTCCCAATTAAGAACAAGGTTAGTTTCTTCACATCTCTGCAAAACTTTATCAAGGTTTCGCAAACAATTATCAAAAGAATTCCCATAGACGGAAAAATCGTCCATGAATACCTCTACAATCTTTTCACAAAAGCCATGAAAAATAGCAGACATGCATCTTTGAAAAGTAGCAGGAGCATTACATAAACCGAAAGGCATACGCCTATAAGCATAAGTTCCATAGGGACAAGTGAAAGTGGTTTTCTCTTGATCTTTAGCTCTAACAGCAATTTGTGAAAACCCAGAATAACCATCAAGAAAGCAAAAATGAGTATTCTTAGATAACCTTTCTAGCATTTGATCAATAAAAGGTAAAGGGTAATGATCTTTCTTAGTAACTTTATTAACTTTCCGAAAATCAATGCACATTCTATATCCTACAACTACTCTTTGAGGGATGAGCTCATCATTATCATTTGGTACAACAGTAATCCTCCTTTCTTAGGAACACAATGCACAGGACTTACCCATTTACTATCAGCAATAGGATATATAATACCAGCTTCAAGAAGTTTCAATACCTCATTCTTACCACATCCTTCATTTTAGGAATTAGACGACGCTGATGTTCAACAACAGGCTTTGCATCATCTTCCATGTTGATGGCGTGTTGGCAAATAGAGGGAGAAATCCCCTTCAAGTCATCAAGAGTATAGCCAATAGCTCCTCGGTGTTTCTTCAATATTTCCAATAATCTTTCTTCTTCAAAACCTGAAAGCTTAGCACTAATAATAACAGGATATGTTTTCTTATCATCAATATAAGCATATTTAAGATTATCAGGTAAAGGTTTCAAATCAAAAACAGGATCTTCCTTTGGTGGTGGTGTTGTACCTAAATCTTCAACGGTAATTATGTTTAAGAATGGGTTGACGAAAGAAAATTTCATCAAGCTCATTCCTTTCTTCCCTAAAGACTTCACTCTCGTGATCCTCCAAATGTTGCTGCAAAGGATCATTAGGAGCAAGAGCAATAGATGCAAGCTGTTCAACTCTAAAATCTCATTAGGCAATTCGGTTTCATAAGGATTTTGGCAAATTTAGAGAAATTAAACTCATAAGATTCACCAGCAAATTTAGTCAAAATTTTCTCTTTCTTGCAATCTATAATAGCTCCACAAGTATTTAAGAAAGGTCTACCAAAAATGATAGGACAAGTTTTACTAGCAGCAGAACCAAGTACCAAAAAGTCAGCAGGATATTTAATCTTACCACATAAAACTTCCACATCTCGAACAATACCAATAGGAGAGATAGTTTCTCTATTAGCTAGCCGAATAACCACATCAATATCTTCAAGTTCACAAGAACCAATTTCATGCATGATTTCCCTGTAAAGCTCATAAGGAATAGCACTGGAACTTGCACCAATATCACATAAACCATAATAACAATGATCACCTATTCTAACAGAAAGCATAGGAACACTAGCTTTCCTAGACTTACTAGGATGTGAAACAATATTAGAAGCATCTTCACAGAAAATGATGTGCCCATCTTCTACACTTTCAGTTACAAGGTCTTAATTATTGCTACAGCAGGTTCAACATTTATTTGCTCTCAGGTTCTATAGGTTTCTTTGCACTTTTGTTAACCACACTAGTTATAACAGAATGTTCCTTCACTTTAGCAGGAAAAGGAATTTTTTCAATATAAGCTTCAGGAAGAATGTGATCAACAGTTTTAACTTCAATACATCTACCTATAGGTAAATCAGTTTTATCTTTATAAGGTTCATGATACTTATTAAAACTCTTCCTAGGCAATTCGAAATGAGAGGCAAAAGCTTTATAAAAATTTGCAACAACTTGAGAGTCAAGACCATAAGCAGCACTCATATTTCGAAATTTATCAGTATCCATAAAAGTTTTAATGCATTCATAATCATATTTATACCTGACTCTCTACCTTTGTCGTTCTCCCATCCTTCAGTATTCTCCTGAATCCGATCAAGAAGGTCCCATTTAAACTCTTCTTTGTTGCGCGTGAATGATCCAGAACAAGTAGTATCCAGCAAGGTTTTATCTTGAAAAGAAAGTCTTGCATAGAAATTATCAATAATGACATTACCAGGAAGCTCATGAATGGGGCATTTGAGCATTAATGACTTCAATCTCCCCCACGCTTGGGCAATACTCTCTCCATCATGAGGCCAGAATTATATATGCGGTTTCGGTCTTTGTGAATTTCACTTGGAGGATAGAATTTAGAATAAAATAGAGGCATAATTTCCTTCCAATCAAGAGAACGCCCATTCTTCAGCAGTTTATACCAATGTGCCGCTTTACCAGACAGCGACAAAGAGAATAGTTTCTTCTTAACTTCATCCATAGAAATACCTGCACACTTGAACAACTCGCATAATTCATGTAAAAACAGTAAATGATCTCCAGGATGGACAGTTCCATCCCCTTCATAGCGGTTATTCATAACACGTTCAATAATTTTCATAGGTATTTTATATGGAATTACTTCTCACCTGGCGCCTCATCCACTACCTTTGCAGTAGTAGTAGATTTTCCAAATAGGAATTCAAGAGAAGATCTCCATAATGAAATATAGCAGCAGGCAGAATAAAAACAGCACGTACAGTAAGAGTTTTCCTTACCAATTCCACTTACCAATAGCGCTTCACTCCCCGGCAACGGCGCCAAAAATAGTCTTGATGACCCACAAGTATAGGGGGTGTATCGTAGTACTTTCGATAAATAAGAGTGTCGAACCCAACGAGGAGCAGAAGGTGTTGACAAGCAGTTTCGATGAAGGATTCACTGTAAATGCTCACAGACAAGTTTTTAGGGGTTTTTGATATAGCAGATAAATAAAATACAAGTAAGTAAAATGCAGTAATAATAATTGCAGCAAGTGGCCCAATCCTTTTAGCACAAAGGACAAGCCGGTTTGTTTACTTATGATGACCAAACGTTCTTGAGGACACACGGGAATTTAGTCTAGTGCTTTCGCTTCATATAGTTGATTAATCTTCATTGTTTTGATAAGTGTTGTGTGGGTGAACCTATGCTAATGCACCGCCCTTCCTAGGACTAATACATACTTGTGATTATACCCCTTGCAAGCATCCGCAAATACAAGAAAGTAATTAAGATAAATCTAACCACAGCCTTAAACTCTGAGATCCTGCTATCCCTCATGCATCGATATACCAACGGGGGTTCAGGTTGCTGTCACTCCGGCAACCCCACAATTAGCAAACGAATACACAATGCATTCCCCTAGGCCCATAAAGGTGAAGTGTCATGTAGTCGACGTTCACATGACACCACTAGAAGAATAACACCACAACTTAAATATCAAACCATTAAATATTACTCAACATAATTCACTACTAACATTTAGACTTCACCCATGTCCTCAAGAACTAAACGAACTACTCACAAGACATCATATGGATCATGATCAGAGGTGATATAATGATGATAACAATCTGACATAAACCTTAATTCAACGGTTTCACTCAATAGCATCAACCACAAGGAGTAATCAACACCGGGAAGTTTCCCCTATGAAATACACAAGATTCAACCCTAGATGTTACAGCGGAGACGGGTGAGCGGCGGTGATGATGGTGTCGGCGGTGGAGATGATGATGATGATGATCCCAATGAAGTCCAGCTCGATGACGGTGACGATGGCGACGATTTCCCCCCTCCGGGAGGGAATTTCCCCGGCAGATTTCTCCTGCCGGAGAGCTTTTTCTCTCTGGTGTTTTTCCGCCTCGAGGAGGCGGCTCTGTCTATCCTCGATGATCCCCCGTGGCTTAGGGTTTCTGGGAGATGAAGTACGCGAAAGGGCGATGGCAGAGGTGGGCTGGGCCCCCTCCCCACGTGGCGGCGCGCCACATGTGGGCCGCGCCTGGGCATGGGGAGGGCCCATGGTGGCCCACCTCGGCCTCCCCTTTTGGCTGGCTCCGTCCTCTGATAAAATAGGGGCATCTGCATATTTTCCGTCAATTGTTGATCTTCAGAAATATTGTATCCAGATGGTGCTTTTTCCAGCAGAATCCTGACTCCGGTGAATAATTTCCAATAATCATGAAACATGCAAAATAGGTAAAATAACATAAGTATCATCTCTAAATATGAAATATATCAATGAATAACAGTAATTTATGATATAAAATAGTGATGTAAAATGGACGTATCAAATACTAATTGCACTTGGCAGATATTACGTGCTCCTGCTTTCATACAAGAAATCGTCTTGATTCACGTTTGTTGTTGCTTGGAGTAACTCATGGTACTTGCTGCACCAAAAAAAAAAACGTAGTAACAATGGAAAAGGATGCCAGTGACCGGTAGCTATGAAACTAATTTATGCTTTTACTCCTGGTTGACATTGTGTCTCCAAGGTTAAGGCTTCTTTCGGAGTGGTAACATCTGATTGCATCATTTTATCTTTAGCACTGGTGGTCACACAACTCGACAGCTATGTGCACTTAAGTCACACAACTGGATAACTAAATTTTTTGGTCACACAACTCGTCATCTGGTGCACTTAAGTCACTGACCCCACCTGTCAGGCCGTTTTCCGTTGAAGTTGATGCTGACTGGACACGTAATTTTGCAAAAAAAAACCCCTGTATTTTCGTACATTTGCAAAAACCCCCCTGTATTTTTTTCAAAAAAACCCTGAATTTTTGAAATGTCCAAAAATACAGGGGGGGTTTTACAAATGTACAAAAATACAGGGGTTTTTTTGCAAGATTACGTGTCCAGTCAGCATCAACTTCAACGGAAAACGGCCTGACAGGTGGGGTCAGTGACTTAAGTGCACCAGATGACGAGTTGTGTGACCAAAAAATTTAGTTATCCAGTTGTGTGACTTAAGTGCACATAGCTGTCGAGTTGTGTGACCACCAGTGCAAATAACTCGTTATCAGTCGGACACTTGGTAAACTGGTGCTGAAAAACGCCAAACAGGTACACTAGTGCCCTATGCTCAGTCTTGAGGGTTTTCTGTCTCCATTGCACAACATTACATAGACTACATCATGTTTTTCACCTAATATATAGTGGACGGCAACTGAACTCTCCATGTGAAAGAATTGGAATCAGACTTAGAAGCAAGAAATAAATATTAGTGCTGTAACAACTTTCTGAACACTACCATGGTGACTAGATTAGGCAAAGTGTGCCCCCTTCAAACATATTTCTGGCCTGGAGAAGCTTCGAAGCATCTGGCAGAACTCCCTGGCCTTGCTTTCAGCTACGGAGCAATCAAAAGTTATTGTCATGGTTTCTGGCACCGTTGCCCATTCGAATAACCGTTTCACGAGGCCAGCTTCATTTTCGGTTCCTCTCAACTCACTAAATTTTATTTCTTTGAGGCGATCCAGCACAAGTTCACTGGTTTTCCAGTTAGGTGGCTCATCGCAGACACAACCTGATGGGCACACAGTTTCTGCCTGAAACCATGTGCTTAATAAGATTAACCAGCAAGTTTTGATGCAATAAAATAAGACAGATGGAACTAGAAATTTTAAGACTTGCGTGAGTATATTAAGATGTCTTCAACAAAGTTGCAAAAGGATAACACCTTGAACAGTTTGAAGCCAAACCACATTGCTGCGAAGCTGACAAGTGCAGACAAAATGATGGAGGTATTCTGTTTCTTACTAAAAACAAAATCCTAAATCATACCCAATAATTTTCTCATGAAGCTTGAAAAAAATGAAACCTATTGCGAAGCTAATGACAAGTTAGACTAAGCTGCATAATGCATAGCCACTGGCAGAAGCATAAGACATGTATTATTTCACAGATTTAATTTGGAGAAATACATCCAGTATCAAAGCAATACATAGAGTAGGGTAACTAGCAGCTCAAGCCTAATGCAAACTCAGGTACTAGATAGAAACAAAGAAAGGATATTATTACCTCTGGGGAACCACTTTCATCAGTAAGTTCAAGATCCAGCTCTGTCACACCGGTACACATCCTGAGAACAAGGTAGAGAGTAGCTCCACATGAATGACCCTTTGCCCTTACATTCAGGGACAAGTTTGTAATGTTGGGGAAACTTTGAATGTCTTCCATGAGTTCCATCATGTAGTCGTAGTCAGTAATGTCCTTCTGCAGATTTGTGTGATGTCACAGAAAACGATGGAGGTTAGTAACGCACAGAAAACCACACTAGTACATACATACATACATTCCTTAATTTGGAGTGAGAAAAACAAGAAGGAACTTACGCTTAGGTAGAGAAGGATCAATCCGAGTGCGGGAATGAGCCTGAAGTGGTGTAGAAGGCTGACACATGATCTATTGCGTTGTAGTGTATAGCCATCATCTTGTCCTCCATATACAAAATACTGCGATGCGTGCAGCAACTGTAGAGTTTCCATCTTGCCGAGCTGCATGAATATTGGATCGTAATGATCTATCCAGTAGAGAGAGAGGAGCTGAGGGGCAGAGATGTTTGCACCCGGTTGGCCACGTTTAGCAAAGGAGGACCTGACATCTAAGACTTTGAGTGAGGGCGCAACGAGAGTGAGGTGCTGCAAGGAGCTATGCAGATCCAGCAGCAAGATTTCTAGGAGAGAATCCGAGTGGATTGCCAGGTTGCCAAGATCCCAGGCGTCATGGATGGTGAGACGGCGCAAGGCTGGGCACCGTGGCGAGGAGACAACATCGCCGAGGAGACCATGTAGCTTGATGTGATAAAGGAAGAGATCGGTGAGGGCGGCGAATACGCCGGATGGTGGCAGGGCGAGGCCCAGATACCCTAGTTGGAGGTAGAAGGTGGTGGCGTTCTTGAAGCAGGGCAGCTCAAGGGGCGGCAGATCCTCGTTGGGCGGCGCCTCCGCCTGGTTGAGGAGGAGGCATAGAGTGCCGGCGAGGCGGCGTGGGGCGATGGCAAGCCAGGCAGCCACAGAGTCGGCCTGTAAACCGACGGCGATGAGGTCGAGGGGCGGCGCTTCAGGGACTTGTAGGACGGAGCGTATGGCGAGTGGATCAGTGCGGGAGCCAAAGTAGAGCTGCGGGAGCAGCGTCCAGAGTCGGCGCCAGCGAGTAGAGAGGACGCTGGTCTGCGCGGCGGCGGCGGTGTCGAAGAGCTTGAGCAGGATCTGGATAAGAAGGTCGTCGGGAAGCGCGCTTAGGCGGTCCATGGATGTTGCTGTTGGTCGTTGGGGACAAGAAATCAACTAGATCTCGGCCATGGTGTGTCCTCTCCTCTCCTGCTTGCTCGCGTCCGGCTTTGCCCCGCCTGCTCCGGTCGTGCCCCGCCTCTGCCTGCTCCGGTCCAGCCGGCGCGGGTGAGGGTCGCGGCGCCGGGGCGCCGGCGCGGGTGAGGGACGCGAGGGAGGCGGCGCCGGCGCAGGTGAGGGAGGCGGCGCGCGAGTGCGTGGTTATTCCGCATCTTCCACGAATATTCGGTTTTGAGGGACAACCTGATTCCATTCCGTGCTACGACCGAACGCAAGAATACTCCCCAGGTGCAGAACCATTCCGTTCCATGCGATTCTCGAAACGAACACACCCTAAGTGCGGTTGGTACCAAAATTGACTGGAACATGAAATGACTACATTTATTTATCGTTCGAGACTCAGGTCATCACCTTCCTCTTGCCCGTCCCTCCATTATTCAGTTAAAAGTTTGACTTTAGTTATTCGGCCTTCCTAATAGAACCTTAATGGGTTTGTCCTACGCAGTTTCACAAACAGAAAATCACATTAACATGCTAACTAATTTCAATATTTTTTTGAAACGACCAATTTGAATCTTAAATATCTATTCAGTTCCATTTGTATGAAATAATCAGTCCAATAAAAAGCTACCATATGAACACTAACATGAAAGTGAAGATAAGCATAGTGATATGCTAGACAAGATAAATCAGGAGGTAAGCAAGTTCTCAATTCCAATTGTAAAATTACAAGCTAGCACATGAACAATACTACAAGCTTGCCCACCATTACCAGGGGCCAACATTTACTAAGATTTGTGCTTAAGAGAAGCACCATACATAGTACAACCACTCCCCAAGATTTTTTACATGCCAGCAAGCGCATCCTGGAAAGAAACCTTGCAATTTGTCTTCCGATGACCAGTGAGACCACAATTGCTGCAAGTGGCCTCCCTTCTAGGTTTCTTTGGCAAATGACTACGCATCGGGCAGGTTGTAATTGTGTGCCCTTTGGTATGACAACCAGTGCAATACCTAGATCGCTGAACCCCGGTTTCATATCCTGGCTTGTCACGCGCGTTAGTTGGGCGGCCCAACTTTCGCTTCCGATCTGGTGGCTTCACACCTTCATGCAATCGCTGGCAAACTGCAGGATCAGCAAAGACTGGATTCGTCTCCACTATTGTCACGCTTGATCCGGTCGCTTCAGCACTGAACTCCTTCTCATCCAAGCTCATACCATCCCTCGTAGCGCTTACCTCGGCAAGCTTTGACTCGGCATCTGCAAAGCATGCCATCAGAACATGGTAGCTCTGAACATTGGCATCACCCATCTTCACCAACTTCAGAGCTGAAATGTACAGAGTCGAATGACGAAAAGTCTGAGATCTAGCAGGGCCACTGTCCTTCTGATAGTGCGCAAGGTGTTCAGGTAAGATATCTCTAGCATCCTTTGTCCATCGCTTCATGATATGGTATTTAGGGATCTCCTGAACACCTAAGTTTATCATCACCTTCATAACAAGAGAAAAAATCAGTATTTGCAGGGATGCATGGAAATGACTCAAGCATGCTGAGGTCTCAGCTTACCCGTAAAGCATGGCAACAAAGCAAACCCGTATGGTCAAATTGTCCACACTCGCAATTGTACACATCTCCGTTGCCACTCACATTAACTTCAAATGAAACCTTGGACCAACGCTCCCTTCTCTCACTTTGGACATGCTTCGCGATATATTTAATTTTAGGCACCACCTCCTCCACGACATATGCACCAGATTCAAAGATGATTCTACGAAACAACTCATACATTGCTGCAGTATAGACCTTGCTAGCATGTAGCTCAATTGGCACCCCGACTTGTAGTACAACCCCCGCCTGGGCAATCTCAAAAAGTAAAGGAAAATTAGTCTGTTGATACAAGTCCATCTTTCATTAAAAAGCATAAGCCAACAAACATGATAAAAAACTGACCAATTTAGTCCTCTTCTCCTCAAAACTCTCTTCAGATTCGCGGTCAAACTGCAGCTTAGCATATTGCCGAACGAACATGTTCATTGATGAGCCGGTGGAACATAGCCTTTGAGCATATGGTTCGCGCTCTCACTGCGTTGAGTGCTTGTCTGCTTTGCACAGAACTTGCCGCTGAAATAGGGCTTTGCCCACCGTTTTCTCACCTCATATATCTGAGTCAAGAACGGGTGATTGTGCAAGCCATATTTTTCTATTAGAAAACCCCAAGCACTCTCAAACTCGTCTACAGTTAGCATGCTGTTTATAATTTTGTGGAACTCATCCCTAAAACCACTACTCTTGGAATATACGGGGCCAAGACGTTCCTTTGCCTTTCTAAGGACGTGCCACTTGCACCAGCGATGTGTGGTGTTTGGCAGGACATCTTCAATTGCTACCTCCATTGGACGACATTGATCTGCAAGGAAACAAGCATGTGATGAGAGTGTATTTTCCACCATTTTTGACATGGTGCTATAAACTCAATACTAGTTCTATGAACATCGATAGTACCAGTATCAGTACCACAGACAACAAGAAAAAGGAACTTCATCTTATACCTGTAAGGATTGTCGTGGGAGGCTTCCCACCCATTAGGGAAACAAACTCACTAAAGACCCATTTGAAGCTCTCAATTGTCTCATCACGGAGCAACACACCACCAAGTACTATGCTTTGGAAATGGTTGTTTACCCCGACAAATAGTCCGAAAGGCATGCCATAGAGATTTGTCCTGTATGTTGTATCAAAGGTTATAACATCCCCAAAGTGCTTGTACTGCATCTTGCTCCTACCATCAAACCACATCAATGCCTTCACTCGACTATCACTGTCGACACGAACACTATCAACAAATTCCGGATCATGTGCCCTTATTTCCCCAAAAACCTCCATGGTCTTCAGGACATCATCATCGGAATGTTCATGGTTAATCTTAGCACATAGACTGCGTAGAGATCTCTTGTTGAAGGGAACCTTACCAAGTGATCCGAAGAAACTGCCTATAACACAATATACCTTGCTCAGGTTTACATTGTTCTCCCTCAAGTGTCGGATCAGATCTTTCGTGTACTTATCAATATTTCTATGTGAAGGCCAATTCCTCTTCTCTGCACATGTCTCAGACAAACGATGGTTGTGGTTGCTCTTGTGGTCACTGATGTACCATTCATGATCATCTGTTCTACGGAGCTGAACACGAGCAGGGCACTCACAACAAACGGAAGTGTTGTTACTTTTCTGAGGTTTACCCTGAAAGGAATTACCATGCATAAAACAATGTTAAGCCAGACACCAAAAGACCTAGTACTAACCATTAAAATATAGTAGATCCATCATCACAATTGCAACACTCACCCCACAACCGCAAATTATTTCCTGCACTGTCTTGCTGCCAGCCATATTCTTCCGGCTGTGCCCATACCTAATACCAAATCCAATTTCCCAAGAATATAGGTTGTAGAAGTCATAAGCCTCAGATAATGAGTCAAGTTCAGTTCCTAAGGCTGGATCAATCACAAAGTCTGTAGTCCTATTCGCAAATCCCCTCATTGCACTCTCCAATGCGCTAACCCTGCCAGCATCTGGATCTCTGCCTTCTGGTATTCGACCATGATGCACCCTAGCAAAAGTAGAGAACATAAACGTGTTTCAAAATAAAAGATATATTATAAAAACGAGCAGGTTTTTGTAAGTTTCAGCAAGATCCTATTAACCATTTTCATTGTTTGACTATCAAGTAGGTTCACTGAAGTACACACAACATAACACACTGCATATACCTTCTTTCTTATTTTTTTTCAGTAAGGAAGAACAGCACGAAGCTGTACACAGATCATGCTAACAGTTACTGAACAAGAGCACATGATACGTATCCACTTTGCAAGCATTCTGCAATTCGAATTAATTTTTTTGAGGTTAAATTCGAATTAATTAAACAATCATAAGTCCAAATTGCTGTCCATTCCTGATATTCAATGCATTCAATAGACCACAAAATATTCACAAAGGAAAAAATTCTCCCCATGGATAATCAAGAAATTCTAGAGATCCGAATCTAATCTCGGCTGCTACCTGCCTACCTTGCAAGTACAATCCCAATATCCCATACTACTTCTCTAATTTGATACGGAGACAGTCAACTGGAGATGCTCAAGACCACGTACCTACGCCGCCAGCCCGGAACGACTGTCGCTGATTCCGTCTGGCTCGCTTGGCCACCACCCTCGGAGCCGGCGCCGCATGAACTCGCAGTTAGGCTTAGCTGCCACCCCGGGGTTGCTCCATGTGATTCTGCCACGGCATGAGCTCGCGGAGAGGCTTCGTTGTAACCCTGAATCATCTCCGGCTGATTTCGGGTCGCTGCCTTGCCGCCTCCCTCGGAATCGCCGCCGCTGCTCCATTCTGCGGCTCCACCGACGATGCAAATCATGGATGCATCCACCGTCCCACTGCTTGCAGCCCATGGTGAAATTGGGCTGGGCCTTCTTACCGTACAGCTTCAGCCAAAGAAAAAAAAATTACAATGTTTTTTTATTTAATTTTCCATGTATATTAAACCAACGTTACAAAAACAAACCTAAAATAGACTAGCAAATCTACGAGATCTTCAAGCCCTTTCTTCATCCATAACATAATCTTTTACTTTTCTAAAGGCAGCCGTAGAACAACGCCAAAACCACCAAACCACAGACCTGTGAATACCACTGAAGGTTCTCCCTTTTTAATTATGAGCCGCAATGCCAAGGCTTTGTATACGCACGCAGCCATTAAATTAATCAAGCAACATCGGCAGGAGCACCAACACTGATATTCCAGGGACAAATAACTGAACCACGTTGTCGACGTCGTTGGGAGCCGAGAGAACGAATCACCATTGCCAAAGACGTAGTAGACGGGATAGATATTGCGAGGACAAACCTCCTCGCGGCAACCATGAGAAATAATCCAAGATTGATCCGGCGAAGCAAGATCTGAAGAACCATACATAGACAAACTTAATCTTACAAAGCCACAATTGACGCCGGGAAGAATATCTCGTCGTCGAACAAAGCGTGGGAGATCACTTAGTGCAGACGATACCATCTCCATTAACAAAGAAGATGACGACCAAAATCAATCTCTAACATTAAGGACCTTCGTATAGCGCCGTGCGCAGGTCCGAGGTCCCCACCCCTTCTAGTACCAGAACGGCAACTAGAGGAGGCGAGGACCCGTCGAATCTTTGTCGGCGGCGACGATGAAACTGCAGATGGCACTGGCGGCGACGGCTAGGGTTGAAACCTTAGGCCGCCGCCACGATCGCCCCAAGATCGTTGCTCTCCCGTACGTACCTGTTCAGTATTTTGTTTTGTTTTGTTAAAAAAAAATACAATGTTAAGAACAAGCTGATGTGCGTACCCTGAACTGAATCCATGGTCGCCGGTGGCCGTTTCCGCCATTGCCTCGTCGTCCGGAAATCGCTCGCGCAGGGACAGCAAGGGGAATGGAGAAGAGGAAACAGTACACATCCGCTCTAGGTACAGATTAAATGCTGGTACATATGGATTCAAAATCGTTCGAATTTGTTATAACTACTCCAAATAAATGCTCTGACTCTCATAGGCCTCCTAAGATACAACCTGGACCGTATAGTCCACTTCCCCCGCTTGTATTGCAGTTCAAATCTTTTCAAACAGGTTCGCGGCACAGATCACAACATTGAAATGGACGTACAGGATACAAGTTGCAGCCGCAATCAGTTGCGGGAAATCCACTCTCGTTTTTACATGGCTTGTCTGCCGTCATTCTTGTCATGCTGAAGTGAAATATGTATGGATGGAGAAGGACATCGTCTTGCTGTAAGATTCATGGCTTTGCTCAATACACGACTAGATATGACAGATATGTCTTACCGAAGAGATAAATCAAATCAGTCACCTCAGATACTGGACACTTCCACCCAAGTTAAACTGAAAAACAGAGCCAGTCCACCGGAAAACAGAGCACATTGCACACTTCCTCTGAAAAACAGAGTGTCCTCAGAAAATCTAAAGAACATAGTAGGGGATTTTCTTGACGAGTGGCAGGTCTCAGGTCCTTGCCATTGAATCCTCGTAGTTGGACAACAGCATCTTCTTTGCTACGGACTCCCGAGCCGCTCTTGCTCCCGCCTCCTTCTGCACCGCAAGCTCCATCTGGTCTTTAGCCACCTTCAATTCCCTCTTGAAGTCCATCTTGAGGTCGGAGATCTTAAAAACATGATAAAAAAAATGTATAAGATCACAGGCTAGAGTTATTGATATGTGTAGCAGGGTACACTAGGAATGGAGACATACCTTCTTTTCATAATCCTTGGCTGCCTTCTCGCGATCAGCTTGCGTGTCCGTCAGTTCCCTCTTCAGGGAGGAGATCTTAAGAAAAAAGAATTCATTATTAAGAATAGTACATATAAAGGAATTTATTTTCTTTAGTTATTTACATGGAGGGGTTTCATTTTACGTGGAGCCATTTTACTCCTGGCTTGCGTCTTCTTCAATGGTTTACAAAGTGTATATGTAGAAATATGAATAGTATATAGCTTGTGAGTGTAGATATTTTACACATGTGCCCGTTGTGTTTGGGTGGACTGTCCAGAATTACTCAGAAAAAGGTGAAGGACATTGTATTTACACTTGGGACTGTGAGGCTGTGGGTGCAAACGTGCAAGGGATTAATGTCCAGTGTAGTCTGTTGTTCAGTTGTTGTTGCTGTCATTGACCAACTCTGGATATCAAGTTTCAAACTAATACCGTGTTCGACAGCTAATTTGATGGAAAATTTTGTTGTCGTTGTTGGCAAGCAGCGCAATTATCAGTCTAGGTGGTAACTGAATGTCGCACTGTAAATACCACTGTTCGTATTTTTCTTCAGATGCGGGTGAAGGGGTTCATGGTGTTAACGAGTATTAGCTCTCCCAACACATGCTTTGTATTGCCAAAGTTCAGCTCGGTTAAAAAATATAATAGCTAACGCCTGCTTCTGCTTGAAGCGTGTGTAAGCTAGGACTAACATAGACAGTGATGGGCGAAGTGTGAGTGTGTGACTTAGTTAGAATTATTTTGCTACTGCTTGCTGCTACCTCATTGGTGTACAGGTTAGGAATATAGGATATTGTGTACATATTTCTGTATATGCCAGACTGCCCGTGTATGTTTAACTCTATTGCCAAAAATATATCTTTTGAAAATATTGTCAAACTCTGTTCCAATGCAGAACTGATGATGGACATTGTATTTACACTTAGGGAGACCGGTGCAGTATTTGTTGTTGTCTTGGACCATTTCAGCTCATCGGGTGTTACTCACATGCGGTAGCATGCTGATTGGTGGAAATTCGTAAGGATGTGGTAGAGGGGGAGGAAGGGAGACAGACCTTGTTTTCCTTCGCTTCGGCAGTGAGCTTCCACTTCTGCGCATCCTTCTGTGCATCTTCCAAGTCTCCCTTGAGACAACAGATCTGAAGAAACAGAGAAACCAGTTACAATCATGGCACGTACACGTGTAAGAATATAGCCGACACCAACACCCTCTCACCTCCTCTTCATACTTTTTGCCAGCACCTTGCGCGTCCTTCAGCTCCCTCTTAACGCCACACATCTTAAGAAAAGGAATTCATGATTACATATAAGCAACAGAATAGTACCAAATCTATTTGATGATCTTATATGTTAAGACAGGTCCGCAAAGACCCACAGTTACCCCCACAACACCAACAGAGAGCTGCCAAATCTATGAGCATTATTAAGCAACCAACCATGCACCATCGATAGACTGCCATTAACAAAAGCAAGCACATCTCAGCCATTCAGCCTAAGCCCAAGGTATCAGTGCTGAAATATTCAACTAGACGACAAAAAATCATACACCATGAAACAGCCAGTAGTACAATCCATCCATCCATCCTCCTCCTGTAACTACTAACTACACAGCATCAAGGCAACCAATAAAAAAAAAATCCTAGCATCCAGGTGGCACATACGGGAGGACGGCATCAACCATCAGGTATTCAGGTCCAAACAGCCCATCTTCTTCCGGGAACTAGGCTACAGCAATGCAACCAAACGAAACATTTCGTGATGACAAAACAGAAGGTAGTACCTCTAGTTGGAGGTCCAGCAGTCGGTGCTGCAAATCCTCGCTGCGCTTGTCGACCTTCTCCTTGCCCAGATTATGCCAGACCAGAATCTGCTGCAAGGTGTTGTCCAGCGAAGCCTTTGTCCCATTGATGAAGTCCACGACCGTTTCCTCCACCGTAGAGTTGCGGTCGGCAGGTGCGAGGGCGAGGAGGTTGTCGATGATGTTCTTGGCCCGCTCGAGTACCCAGTAGGCCAGGGCTGGGAGACCGGCGGCGTACTCATCGGACGTTGGGAGCGCGCCTGGCGGCGTGAAGCGGGTAGCCTTGGTGGCCATGTTGCGGAGGGCGGAGGAGAGGAGGTGGGAGGTTGTGTCGAGCTGAGCCTGCAGGTAAGGGTGGAAATAAAACTCATAAGTGTGTAAAACTATGATTGAGCTGAGGTTTTGAGCTTGTTAAGTTAACACGAGCAGGTTAACACAAACACATTTGAAAAATGGACAGCTCTCTGCTTGGTGTTTGTACAGTACATTTGAGCAGCAGGTTAACATGAAAAATTTGGACAGCTCTCTGCTTGGTGTTTGTACAGTACATTTGAGCAGCAGGTTAACATGAAAAATTTGGACAGCTCTCTGCTTGGTGTTTGTACAGTACATTTGAGCAGCAGGTTAAAATGAAAAATTTGGACAGCTCTCTGCTTGGTGTTTGTACAGTACATTTGAGCAGCAGGTTAACATGAAAAATTTGGACAGCTCTCTGCAGGTTAGCACAAACACGAGCAGGCGTGCTTGTACAGTACTACTTACAGGCATGCATTTGTGCATTTGAAAAATGGAACTGTAGTTGTCCAAGCCCCAACCGAAAGGCAGTTGTAAAGTTGTAAGGTTACCTGGGAGTTGTCCACGATTGTCTGGGCGAGGGCGAGGTAGGATTGGGCAAGTGCGAGGATGTCCCTGGCCTGCTGCTGTATCTCGACGGGGATGGCGTCGTGGAGGCGGGCGGAGAAGCTGTCGAGGCCTGACTCGAGCAGTGCTGTGATGTCCCGCATCTCTTGATGCAGGTCGGCCAGAGAGCTCACGGCGGCGGAGGAGCCGGCGATGGAGTTGGTTTGCCCACCACTCACAAGGCCCAGGGCCATGGCGCAGGCGGAGGAGCAGGGCTCCGATAGATAGCCGGGTGCGGTGGATCTGTGTGCTGGGATTGGGCGGGAGGGAGTGGGGGAAGGAAGCGGAGGGTCGATTCCGGCGGCGGACATGGCGGAGGCGGAGGCGGAGCTAGCTAGGGTTCCTTGGCGGAAGAGGACTGGGAGGGGATCGTATTTGGCAGTCAAACTTAACTGCTGGAGCCTGGGAGGCCGGCCCAAAAAACATTAACAGGCCGGAATTTCCAGTTTGTCTTTTCCGCTCCGGTAAGCAGGCCCAGCAAACTAGCCCAGGTTCTTCCGCTGAAGTTGTTCTTCTTCGCAATCCCGGGATCCCGGCCTTTTACCTTAATCTTCGTCCTTTATAGCATTTGTTTCTTTGTTTGTGCTACAATTTATATCTTCTAGTGACTGTTGCATTTGTTTGTGCTTCAGCGGCATCCCCTTAATCTTCGTCCTTTATAGCAGGTCGTTTTGTTGCTCCTTATTGTCATCTTTGCTCTAGTCCATAGTGGCATGGCAAGCTTTCGTGAGAAAATAATAGGGGAGCGAGCTTACCGAGTGCTGTTTGGTGGTGCCTCTAGCAGTTAGTACTATTGTGAGTGCTTTGTATAGTTTCTTCTTTTGATATATGGTTTCTAAATTCATCTGCCTTCCTGTATCTTAGATTTGTTTTCTGTTTTTTAGGACTACTTCATAAATCATCGGTATGATGGTATTCAGCTGTGGCAAGTTCAAGGGATCACAGGCCTTCACGAGCTTGTTTGGCTCTCGTCTTTCGTCTCATTCTTGTTTTTGTACCCATCCACTTTCAATCTCTTAGAAGTGGCAGCGGTAGACAAGCCAAAATTACATATGTGGGAAACTGGAATAATGCGCATCACAAGACATCCACGGGTAGTTTCTCCAAGGCCATGCTTATTATATATGCAGGTCATGAAATTCTTTTGTGCTACTCCCTTGGATCCATTAAAAGTGTCGTGGGAAATTAACTTGCCTAGTACAATTTCATAACTTCACTTGCGACAGTTTTTCTGGATCGGAGGGAGTAGAATATTTTAAGCTCTAATTTTTATACTTGAATCGTATTAATACATGTCTTATCTTTGTAAGTACCATTCTAATCGACAATTATTTTTAGTTTGTTGGGCAGGTAATTTGGTGCTTAGCTCACACGCTATGGATGGGCAATTCGGTTACTGTCGCGGCCTCCGTTGGGTTGATCGGTCACCATGCATTTGGTGTTTGGAATGGTGACAGGAGGCTGGCATCACGCTACTGTGAAGCTAGCCTTCAAAGTTTTGAAGGAGAGAACCAGTGTTGTGCCGTTCGCTGCGATCGTTGATGGACGGTAGAAACTATCCAAAGATTATTACAAGGAGTTCATCCGATTGCCGTACATCACGATCACAGCTTTAACTCTGGGAGCATACTTTGCGCATCCGTTAATGCAAGCATCCAGCTACAAACTTCCCTGGTAACAATGCAGATTGATGTACATATGTCATTTATTACCGGAAGTTGTCAGCAAACAGAAACAAATGAAATAGATACGGTGCTTTGCCTGACACGTGTATGGATGGACAATCGGTTTTAGAAGAGGAACAAATCGATTAGAACAATGTAAAACAACTTTACTTGAGATGCGAAAACAATTTGGCAATACATATGAAACAAAAACTATATGTGAAGTCACTGAAACGTTGATTTTGCATGTAAGACATCACATTGGATATGAACGAGCTTTAATTTTAATGAACATGCCAAAATAATTTTTGATTTGTTCTCACGGCCTGCAATTTGCTTTATAAATCTTGTTTGTTGATTGTACTGGAAACGAGTGAAGGCTAAATGTGTATTATCTGCCGGTTGGTATCTTAAAAAAAATGCTTGATTTGTGCTCATTTTGTTTCAACTTCACGAGAGATTGTGGTGTCTGATACTTTGATGTAATAATTTTGATTTGTTCCAAGCGCTGAAATTATGTTTCCGCCGACTACAGTACAAGGAAGTGCAGTTTGTTTCACTTTAGTGCCATATATTTTGCTTCCCAAGCAATGAAATTTGTATCCCCTTCGACTAGACATTGCTTTAACGAACATAGATCAAGCATAAAACATTGTATAGATTACTTGTGCTTGAATAAGAAGTTTAAAATTGTTCTTCACCAAAGTATACTTTGTTTGAAGGATAAATCTTTGAGTCGTCCGAGTCGCTCCTAGCTAGGGCGTCCGGGCAAAACCCTAACCATCGCCCGAGTGTCATCCCCTTACTGTCGCCATGGTAAGTCGATAGGTACAATCTGCTTAGCGTAAGGCGGTGGCGAACTAGTACGTCATATCCTTGCTTCTTATCATCCCTCGTGTCTGGAATATTGTGAAGGCCGTTGTTTGAAAGAGCGGGAGAAAGGACCAGACGTAGGATATTTAAAAAAGGCTGCAACTGTGTACTACTCCCTCTGTTCGGATTTAATTGACTCAGCCATAACACAATTTACTTTGAGAAACATTCCAGACACAAGGGATGACTGGATGCAGTTTTCTCTATTATAACTGTATCTGGTTTTCCTTTTCTTAGACATCAGTCTACGTAATTTAGATGCAAAGGTTTCTTCATTTATACATTTTTATATTTTTGAGAAACAACACATTTATATCTTCTTTTGTGTGAGGGGAACAAACCATTTATATCTGAAGTTTGTGCATTCGCGCGGCCCACTCCAGCAAAATGGAGGCCCAATCTGTACTCTGGAGATCGTTCTAGCAAACTGGAGGCCCAATCTGCACTCCTCCCTCGTCGTCCTCACTTGCCAGTTCCGCCCATTGCTCTCAGGGCTTATTTTGGCTTTTTGGCTTTGGTTTTAAGAGCTTTTGGATTTTGGAAGCCAAAAGATTTGAATCATTGTTTTTGGCTTCCAAAATCCAAAAGCCAAAAAAACACCTATTTAGGTGCTTTTCTGTCGTAAAGCCAAAGCCAAAAAGCCAATATAAGCCCAAACAAAAGGGCCCTCAGTCCACCACCCGCCACTCCCCCACCCCCGCCAGCGCCGCCGTACCTGGTTCCGGGGCAGACCAGGTCCTTGGGGGCAACAAGCTGCCGCCTCCGGGTCTCCCCTCCTTCACCACCATGCCCACTCCCCCACCCCCTGCGGCCGCCCTACCTGGTTCCGGGGCGGTGGCCCCAGACCAGCTGGCGCCTCCCCGTCTCGCCGCCATGCTAGCTGGCTTCCTCCACCGGTGGAACGCCATACTCGCCGACCAGGACAGGAAGCCCAGCCCCAAGCCCGAGGCCTCGGACCTCCTCCAAGCCTCGGCCTCCCAGCGTCTCGTCCTCCCAGCCCGAGCCCGAGAACCCGAGCCCGAGCCGCCCTCACACCGCGAGCGAGTGCTCGACAGAGCAGACGATTCACCGGCGGCGGCGAGCGGCACCCCATCCTCGTCGGTAATCTCCGAATCCGATCGATTTCGTGCCGCGTCCCGAGCATTCGGCCATGAACCCGAATCCGCCCGCCCAGGCTGTGCTCGAGTGCTCCCGTGCTCCCTAGCCGAATGCCATTTAGGATGCGACGGATTTGTCGGCGTAAGGGTTCAGTCTTGTTTTGTCGATTCGAGCCCGAAGCAGGTCGTGTAGTCGCCGTCCTCCCCGCCGTGCTGGACTGCTGTGGATTCAACCGGCTGGCTTTGGTTATTTTGCTTGGTACTAGCGACCAACCTTAGGTTGCTAGGCGAGTTTTGATCTGCTATTTCCGTTGCTGTGAGAAATGTAATCCAAGGTGTGGTGTTTAACTGAGTCAAGGCTTTATGGGTGTTGTTCTTCTAATAAACCAATGGGCACAATCCACAATGTCAATGCATGTTCCGGAGAAAGTACAAGTCAACCCTTTTCTCTCCTAGTATTCTTCTCTTGCTACAAATGGACAGTGGGTTCCGGTCAAATTCTTCCAGCTAGCATTCTATTGTTTGTCCCTGTATAGTTGTATGAAGGAGGCGCATTTCCATTACTCGCGTAACGGAAACACCGAGACAAGCAATTAAGAGAGGATGGTGAAGCAAAGGGTGTAGCGACGACGTGGTGCGCTACTAATAGGAAACCCGCTGCTAGTGTTTTCCCTCGGACACCCACCACTGGGCAAAAACCTATCAGCACTGAAAGGGGACACATGCGCTTCCTCTATTGGATATAAATAGGATTTGTATTGAGGTGATGCTCAGTTGTGGGTTACGCGAGGGTCAACCCACACCCACACACCAGGATTTGACTCCTGTTTGTTTCCGTTGAGTCCCTTGTGTCCTTGTACTTCTTCTACAAAAAAATACCACCAAGGAACCAAGTGCTAGTGTCTGGTTGGTCGTTTACTCGTTTTATTTATTGATAAACAGCCTTTCTATTATTCATCATATATTGACAGTTAAGCATGGAAGTTTTGCACGGTGAAATTTGTAGACAAAGTTCGAAATTTTCTTGCAGAAGCTTAGGCACTTTTCCTACATTGCCACAGGAGGGCTTCTGGAATATTACATTAATGAAAGTAGGAGTATCATTTGTTTGGTATCTTATGCCCTTACTGATTTTTGCATACCCAATTGAGTTGGTTGACATTCGCCATAAAAAAAATGTTCTCTCTTCTGGATGCCTTGGATATAGATTGTGTGAATTTAGATTTGTGTTTAGGAAGAGGAAACGTTAAACAATTGTTCAATATCCAAAAACTAATCCCTCTTTCATATATTTTTCCATTGCTCAGTGTAGGAGCAAAGCAGTAAAAATGAATGTGCACCTCAACTTTGAGGATGGCTGGAGGGTCCTGGAACAGGGGATTGTGACATGCTCAAAGATTTTGGAGGGTTCCACAGGTACAAGGCCTACTGTGGCTGAGTACATGAACTGCTACGAGTATGATTCTCTCATTAACTCCTTATCACTGTGTAATATGTCCAATGAATCACTTAAATTTGGTGCTCATGCTACATTTCTCTACTTTCCAGTTGTGCTTATAGGATGGCTGTGCAGACAACCAGCTATTGCGAAGAGATGTACAGTGGGTTCAAGGCTACGCTTGCAGAATCCGTCCGTGTGTTGGTACTATGTTGGCCTTTGTTTTTTTTTGCTAACAGAGGAAATACATCAGATCTTACAGAAAGACCCAGAGCATAAGGAAAATTACAACAAAGTCCACTGGATCCCGGCGAAGAAGACGATGACGAAGCTGCCGTTGACGCGCCGCTGCCCAAGCTCCCCAAACCTTGGATCGCCGGAGCCCACCACGAGGCTGACGGGAAGTCTCCAACACCGCCTCCGAAGAGACTACTACCGCCGCCGCCAGCGCCGCCATGAAGATCTGACGCAGCACCTCCGAACCTAACTCACCCAGATCCGCCGCTCCCGGATCTGGCCGTGGTGAAGGGAGCCGAAGAAATCCACCGATTTCCGGACTCCGGGAAGTCGCGCGCATGACGACCATCCTCCATGGAGCACCGTCGCCGAAGGGGAACCGCGCCGACACCAAAACCTGCACCGCCAGCTCCTCCACCTCCCAGGCGCCGCCGGCCGGAGAACCACCGAACCCTACCCTATATACACACCATGAGACGGGCTTCCCCCACCCTCCCGCCGCCGAAGCAGCCGACGGAGAGGGAGGAACCCACGCCTCAACGGCGGCGAGGATGAGACGACGGTCGACTCTCAAAAATCGCCTTCTCTGGTACTGTAGCGGAGAAAGGGGATGAGGACGACGCTCTATGTAACGTTATGTTGGCCTTTGTTAACCAATTGTTACATCTAAAGTCACTACATGATTACTGAATCTTATATTTTAGCTGCTGACTTTTGTTTTCTCTACTAGATCATATCTTGTTGACCCACTATTGAATGATCTATAAGTAGGTTTGGGTAATAACGGTTTAAGTGGTTATGTCCATAGTAGCATAATGTTCGCAGAAGGTTGGTTTCACAGTATTGTTTCATCTTGAACTAAGTTACAAACCAGATACTGTGAAATCAGTTGATCTATGTCATATCACGTGTGAACTCTTGTAAATGGAAACTTGGAAGTAATTTATTTCCATTAAGAAACTAATAGAATCTTGTGATGCATGTAAACAGACCTCTTTCATAGATAGCACTTATTGCGTTATTGTCATAGTTGTTCTCGGCCAAAACCCTAAATATCAAATCCATAAGTGATATTGTTAGATCACGGACTAGAGCACAGCTGGTATGATAAGCAAGGGGGTGAGTGCAAGAGTCATCATGTTTGATGTGCATATACAATTTTTAGTTACTTGTTTGCATCACATTCTTTTTTGCTGGGGGGTTGCATTGCATAACATGCCAAACATTTGCCTTTCCTTAGCAAAGATGCATCCATCCTTCTTCCCTTTTGATGATATTTTTCTGCATATTTACTTAGGTTTTACCCCATCTGATGCACAAGAGAGATGATGACCTTTTGAGGCAGCTTCTGAAAATGTGGTCAAACTATTGTACCATGGTAAAATGTATATCTGGCTTCTTCAGCTGTTTGGACCAACGAGCCTAGCTTATGCGGGCGTAGTTGTGACTCGGCTGGCTCATGCATCCAACCAAATCAGCTTCAACTTCTTGTTCAACTGAATACCTCCCATACCCAAAGACACAAGATGGGAAGTGTGCATTTGTATTTTTCTTACATGATAGGGTATGCACATGTATTTCGTCACAGTGTGGCGTTTCCTCCTTCCCGTTCAAGGCTACTGAGGAGAGGGATATATCTATCTCAATTTCACATACAAACGCTATAAATAAGTATCCCTATATCACATCTTCATAATGTCCTACACCAACATAGTAAATTCACTCAGCCACCTCTAATCCAGCGGTCTTCCACATGAAAGATTGACACCTCTATAAACGGTCGTCAGAGCTGCCGAAGCGCGGTAGCTACTATGTTTCCTTGAGACCCGTCACTCTGTGACCGTGGACCTCCCCTCATGCATACATAGCTGGTGCTAGGTAAACACTGGAAGTGCATAGACGGCGACGAGCCTTCTTGTAGGGCGACATCTAAAATTAATTTTAAGTTTGAATTTTAGCTAAATCCATGAATGCAAGAAAACACCCACAAAAATATTGATTGGGAGTTAATTAATTATCCATTATGTTGCAGTATTACAATGAAAACAGCAATATCAATGATCGGTCTTCTGTAGCGCTGGTCTTGGACGATGTGGAAGGGCGGTGGCGCAGGTTGTGTCTCACCATAAGCACGGTTGGACATGACCACTACTCTATCCGTTCGGACCTCGTTGAAGGAAAATTAAACCTGTAAACATAAATCGTTAATTGTAAAATTTGGCCAACAACTAAACATAAACCTGTAAACATATTTGGCCAGACCTTCAATTGAAGGAGTGTAATTGAGATCTTTATACAAACTGTAATGTTACTGGATGCAAATTCTAACATGAAAGGGGATCTGAGAGAGTGAGAGGGGGGGAGAGAGAGAAGAGAGAAGTGTAAGGAAAGGGAAATCACAATGTTTTATTGTCTTCGATGCCCTCTCCATACACAAGCCTCTCCTTATAAGATAAACTGATGAAGAATCTCACGTCCACGCCGAGAGGTGAGATAGTTGTCGTACATCAAAGTAGACGTTGATCTTAGTACCTCCCACCACTTCCCGGGGACGTAATCCTTAGCACGCCACCCCCGGGGATCAATCTCCTCTCCCCCGGGGCGCTGCACCCGATTTAAATCAAAGATCTGATCAGTTCTTTAGGTTAGATTAGATCCAATTCAGCCAAATAAATCTCTATACTAGACGGCCCCAAATCCCGGTCAAAATCAGGTGCAAAATCAACGACTACGGCGGCGGCGGGAACTGGAGCAGCTCGGATCTCCGCCGGCATCAACAGCACACGCCTCGAGCATCGCTGCATGCTCTCCATCTACATGCATGTACCTGAGAGATTCGAGCAGTAAAGTCATGCACTAGAGACAACAGGTATACATGCAGCGTACACCAGGAAATCTTCATCTCCAGCGACACGGAACCGGCCCGGACAACCAGCTGCATCAAGTCCACGGCCACGACGCCATCAAGATCGATTCCGTCAGCGACTTCAAGCACCATCTACACCGATTTAGCCGAGCCGATCTGCACCAGCACAAAAGTCCAAAGGTACACATGCGTTGCATGTGCGTACGTAGTGCTTAATTCGGTTAATCTGCATGTACTGAGGTATCGACAACGTCGACGATTAAAACACATCGCTACACCTCAACATCGATTCCATCGACCTCCCGCGCTCTGACGGACCGACATTGAGGACATCGAGGCATACCGATATGTACTGCATCAAGTCAGAACTACAAGCCAACATCTACATCAACATCAGGATCTTCGTCGAGTTCTACATCGCCAACACAGTCATCGCCAAGGTTTACATCCACGTGGTCTTTTGCCGCCGTCCAAAAACCCGTCGCCGCCTCCGTAGATCTTTGCTACCGCCGCAAAGCAGAGAGCAGCAGTCAACCTTTCTTGCGGAGACGGCGTACGTGGAAACCTAGATACCTGTATTCCAGAGTCTCCCGAGACCTCCCATGACCATAAAGTTAGGTCTCACATGCCTGGCGGAATGACATTCAGTGTACTCTTCCAGAGCTCCGCATGGACACTGAGAAATGCTAAGAAGATCGAGGTGAGACAGACACTATGATGGAAATTTTCAACACGAAACACTAAACCCCCTCAGCAATATAAGTGAGCACCATACATATGTCATTAAATTTCCAACCACCCGGTGTCGAGGTCTGAAGTGCACAACATAATTTAAATGGTGGTTGTACCTGACATCTTAAGAACAAGCAGGTGGGACGATGCTTTTGTTTGTTTGTGTGTGGGTGTGTACTGCAGCTCTGAATAATATTGTACAGCTATAGAAAAAGTTGGTAGCAAAGAATCAAATCCACATTGCTGGTCATTTTTCTCGAAATAACATGGACAATCACTCCGGATGCATAGTACATCCATGTTAATTGATATCTTTGGTATTACTATATTCCCTTAAGAAGTTATTATTCAAGTTTACAAAGTTCCTGTTTTCTGCTGTTTTTGTATGCCTCTGCCGGCCTCCGCACCGAGCTCTCCCCAGCCCCGGGCTCGCCTCTGCCTCGAGCTCGCCCCTCCTCCACGATCGCCGGAATTGCGCCGGAGCAACAATAGCGTGGTGGTGGATAAAAGGACCCAATTGCTTTTTCTGAAATAATTGTGGGGATCTGATGACGAGTTCGCTGGACCTATTTGTCGTACTGCTAGTGCGTCTGCTTTTTGGGCGCCTGCTGGACTGCTGCATTTTGCGGCTTTGCGCGCAGTATTTTAGGGCGTCTGCAAAACCGATTTCGGTCACGGCGCGCTAAAAGTGGAGCTGTAAATTTTTTTTGGGCGTGGTGTGGTTGGGAGCCTGTTGGAGATGCTCTAATCTGCAACCTTTTTTTTTGGTTCAATCCTGTACCAGCACAAACACATGCAACAAAGAACGAAAATAAGAGCCTCTTCACAACAATCGCAGGTCATGTGCTCATACACAAATAAAGGATTTTAATTTATACTATATGACTAGAAGATTACCCAGCTCTATTGCCAAAAATATATCTTTTGAAAATATTGTCAAACTCTGTTCCAATGCAGAACTGATGATGGACATTGTATTTACACTTAGGGAGACCGGTGCAGTATTTGTTGTTGTCTTGGACCATTTCAGCTCATCGGGTGTTACTCACATGCGGTAGCATGCTGATTGGTGGAAATTCGTAAGGATGTGGTAGAGGGGGAGGAAGGGAGACAGACCTTGTTTTCCTTCGCTTCGGCAGTGAGCTTCCACTTCTGCGCATCCTTCTGTGCATCTTCCAAGTCTCCCTTGAGACAACAGATCTGAAGAAACAGAGAAACCAGTTACAATCATGGCACGTACACGTGTAAGAATATAGCCGACACCAACACCCTCTCACCTCCTCTTCATACTTTTTGCCAGCACCTTGCGCGTCCTTCAGCTCCCTCTTAACGCCACACATCTTAAGAAAAGGAATTCATGATTACATATAAGCAACAGAATAGTACCAAATCTATTTGATGATCTTATATGTTAAGACAGGTCCGCAAAGACCCACAGTTACCCCCACAACACCAACAGAGAGCTGCCAAATCTATGAGCATTATTAAGCAACCAACCATGCACCATCGATAGACTGCCATTAACAAAAGCAAGCACATCTCAGCCATTCAGCCTAAGCCCAAGGTATCAGTGCTGAAATATTCAACTAGACGACAAAAAATCATACACCATGAAACAGCCAGTAGTACAATCCATCCATCCATCCTCCTCCTGTAACTACTAACTACACAGCATCAAGGCAACCAATAAAAAAAAAATCCTAGCATCCAGGTGGCACATACGGGAGGACGGCATCAACCATCAGGTATTCAGGTCCAAACAGCCCATCTTCTTCCGGGAACTAGGCTACAGCAATGCAACCAAACGAAACATTTCGTGATGACAAAACAGAAGGTAGTACCTCTAGTTGGAGGTCCAGCAGTCGGTGCTGCAAATCCTCGCTGCGCTTGTCGACCTTCTCCTTGCCCAGATTATGCCAGACCAGAATCTGCTGCAAGGTGTTGTCCAGCGAAGCCTTTGTCCCATTGATGAAGTCCACGACCGTTTCCTCCACCGTAGAGTTGCGGTCGGCAGGTGCGAGGGCGAGGAGGTTGTCGATGATGTTCTTGGCCCGCTCGAGTACCCAGTAGGCCAGGGCTGGGAGACCGGCGGCGTACTCATCGGACGTTGGGAGCGCGCCTGGCGGCGTGAAGCGGGTAGCCTTGGTGGCCATGTTGCGGAGGGCGGAGGAGAGGAGGTGGGAGGTTGTGTCGAGCTGAGCCTGCAGGTAAGGGTGGAAATAAAACTCATAAGTGTGTAAAACTATGATTGAGCTGAGGTTTTGAGCTTGTTAAGTTAACACGAGCAGGTTAACACAAACACATTTGAAAAATGGACAGCTCTCTGCTTGGTGTTTGTACAGTACATTTGAGCAGCAGGTTAACATGAAAAATTTGGACAGCTCTCTGCTTGGTGTTTGTACAGTACATTTGAGCAGCAGGTTAACATGAAAAATTTGGACAGCTCTCTGCTTGGTGTTTGTACAGTACATTTGAGCAGCAGGTTAAAATGAAAAATTTGGACAGCTCTCTGCTTGGTGTTTGTACAGTACATTTGAGCAGCAGGTTAACATGAAAAATTTGGACAGCTCTCTGCAGGTTAGCACAAACACGAGCAGGCGTGCTTGTACAGTACTACTTACAGGCATGCATTTGTGCATTTGAAAAATGGAACTGTAGTTGTCCAAGCCCCAACCGAAAGGCAGTTGTAAAGTTGTAAGGTTACCTGGGAGTTGTCCACGATTGTCTGGGCGAGGGCGAGGTAGGATTGGGCAAGTGCGAGGATGTCCCTGGCCTGCTGCTGTATCTCGACGGGGATGGCGTCGTGGAGGCGGGCGGAGAAGCTGTCGAGGCCTGACTCGAGCAGTGCTGTGATGTCCCGCATCTCTTGATGCAGGTCGGCCAGAGAGCTCACGGCGGCGGAGGAGCCGGCGATGGAGTTGGTTTGCCCACCACTCACAAGGCCCAGGGCCATGGCGCAGGCGGAGGAGCAGGGCTCCGATAGATAGCCGGGTGCGGTGGATCTGTGTGCTGGGATTGGGCGGGAGGGAGTGGGGGAAGGAAGCGGAGGGTCGATTCCGGCGGCGGACATGGCGGAGGCGGAGGCGGAGCTAGCTAGGGTTCCTTGGCGGAAGAGGACTGGGAGGGGATCGTATTTGGCAGTCAAACTTAACTGCTGGAGCCTGGGAGGCCGGCCCAAAAAACATTAACAGGCCGGAATTTCCAGTTTGTCTTTTCCGCTCCGGTAAGCAGGCCCAGCAAACTAGCCCAGGTTCTTCCGCTGAAGTTGTTCTTCTTCGCAATCCCGGATCCCGGCCTTTTACCTTAATCTTCGTCCTTTATAGCATTTGTTTCTTTGTTTGTGCTACAATTTATATCTTCTAGTGACTGTTGCATTTGTTTGTGCTTCAGCGGCATCCCCTTAATCTTCGTCCTTTATAGCAGGTCGTTTTGTTGCTCCTTATTGTCATCTTTGCTCTAGTCCATAGTGGCATGGCAAGCTTTCGTGAGAAAATAATAGGGGAGCGAGCTTACCGAGTGCTGTTTGGTGGTGCCTCTAGCAGTTAGTACTATTGTGAGTGCTTTGTATAGTTTCTTCTTTTGATATATGGTTTCTAAATTCATCTGCCTTCCTGTATCTTAGATTTGTTTTCTGTTTTTTAGGACTACTTCATAAATCATCGGTATGATGGTATTCAGCTGTGGCAAGTTCAAGGGATCACAGGCCTTCACGAGCTTGTTTGGCTCTCGTCTTTCGTCTCATTCTTGTTTTTGTACCCATCCACTTTCAATCTCTTAGAAGTGGCAGCGGTAGACAAGCCAAAATTACATATGTGGGAAACTGGAATAATGCGCATCACAAGACATCCACGGGTAGTTTCTCCAAGGCCATGCTTATTATATATGCAGGTCATGAAATTCTTTTGTGCTACTCCCTTGGATCCATTAAAAGTGTCGTGGGAAATTAACTTGCCTAGTACAATTTCATAACTTCACTTGCGACAGTTTTTCTGGATCGGAGGGAGTAGAATATTTTAAGCTCTAATTTTTATACTTGAATCGTATTAATACATGTCTTATCTTTGTAAGTACCATTCTAATCGACAATTATTTTTAGTTTGTTGGGCAGGTAATTTGGTGCTTAGCTCACACGCTATGGATGGGCAATTCGGTTACTGTCGCGGCCTCCGTTGGGTTGATCGGTCACCATGCATTTGGTGTTTGGAATGGTGACAGGAGGCTGGCATCACGCTACTGTGAAGCTAGCCTTCAAAGTTTTGAAGGAGAGAACCAGTGTTGTGCCGTTCGCTGCGATCGTTGATGGACGGTAGAAACTATCCAAAGATTATTACAAGGAGTTCATCCGATTGCCGTACATCACGATCACAGCTTTAACTCTGGGAGCATACTTTGCGCATCCGTTAATGCAAGCATCCAGCTACAAACTTCCCTGGTAACAATGCAGATTGATGTACATATGTCATTTATTACCGGAAGTTGTCAGCAAACAGAAACAAATGAAATAGATACGGTGCTTTGCCTGACACGTGTATGGATGGACAATCGGTTTTAGAAGAGGAACAAATCGATTAGAACAATGTAAAACAACTTTACTTGAGATGCGAAAACAATTTGGCAATACATATGAAACAAAAACTATATGTGAAGTCACTGAAACGTTGATTTTGCATGTAAGACATCACATTGGATATGAACGAGCTTTAATTTTAATGAACATGCCAAAATAATTTTTGATTTGTTCTCACGGCCTGCAATTTGCTTTATAAATCTTGTTTGTTGATTGTACTGGAAACGAGTGAAGGCTAAATGTGTATTATCTGCCGGTTGGTATCTTAAAAAAAATGCTTGATTTGTGCTCATTTTGTTTCAACTTCACGAGAGATTGTGGTGTCTGATACTTTGATGTAATAATTTTGATTTGTTCCAAGCGCTGAAATTATGTTTCCGCCGACTACAGTACAAGGAAGTGCAGTTTGTTTCACTTTAGTGCCATATATTTTGCTTCCCAAGCAATGAAATTTGTATCCCCTTCGACTAGACATTGCTTTAACGAACATAGATCAAGCATAAAACATTGTATAGATTACTTGTGCTTGAATAAGAAGTTTAAAATTGTTCTTCACCAAAGTATACTTTGTTTGAAGGATAAATCTTTGAGTCGTCCGAGTCGCTCCTAGCTAGGGCGTCCGGGCAAAACCCTAACCATCGCCCGAGTGTCATCCCCTTACTGTCGCCATGGTAAGTCGATAGGTACAATCTGCTTAGCGTAAGGCGGTGGCGAACTAGTACGTCATATCCTTGCTTCTTATCATCCCTCGTGTCTGGAATATTGTGAAGGCCGTTGTTTGAAAGAGCGGGAGAAAGGACCAGACGTAGGATATTTAAAAAAGGCTGCAACTGTGTACTACTCCCTCTGTTCGGATTTAATTGACTCAGCCATAACACAATTTACTTTGAGAAACATTCCAGACACAAGGGATGACTGGATGCAGTTTTCTCTATTATAACTGTATCTGGTTTTCCTTTTCTTAGACATCAGTCTACGTAATTTAGATGCAAAGGTTTCTTCATTTATACATTTTTATATTTTTGAGAAACAACACATTTATATCTTCTTTTGTGTGAGGGGAACAAACCATTTATATCTGAAGTTTGTGCATTCGCGCGGCCCACTCCAGCAAAATGGAGGCCCAATCTGTACTCTGGAGATCGTTCTAGCAAACTGGAGGCCCAATCTGCACTCCTCCCTCGTCGTCCTCACTTGCCAGTTCCGCCCATTGCTCTCAGGGCTTATTTTGGCTTTTTGGCTTTGGTTTTAAGAGCTTTTGGATTTTGGAAGCCAAAAGATTTGAATCATTGTTTTTGGCTTCCAAAATCCAAAAGCCAAAAAAACACCTATTTAGGTGCTTTTCTGTCGTAAAGCCAAAGCCAAAAAGCCAATATAAGCCCAAACAAAAGGGCCCTCAGTCCACCACCCGCCACTCCCCCACCCCCCGCCAGCGCCGCCGTACCTGGTTCCGGGGCAGACCAGGTCCTTGGGGGCAACAAGCTGCCGCCTCCGGGTCTCCCCTCCTTCACCACCATGCCCACTCCCCCACCCCCTGCGGCCGCCCTACCTGGTTCCGGGGCGGTGGCCCCAGACCAGCTGGCGCCTCCCCGTCTCGCCGCCATGCTAGCTGGCTTCCTCCACCGGTGGAACGCCATACTCGCCGACCAGGACAGGAAGCCCAGCCCCAAGCCCGAGGCCTCGGACCTCCTCCAAGCCTCGGCCTCCCAGCGTCTCGTCCTCCCAGCCCGAGCCCGAGAACCCGAGCCCGAGCCGCCCTCACACCGCGAGCGAGTGCTCGACAGAGCAGACGATTCACCGGCGGCGGCGAGCGGCACCCCATCCTCGTCGGTAATCTCCGAATCCGATCGATTTCGTGCCGCGTCCCGAGCATTCGGCCATGAACCCGAATCCGCCCGCCCAGGCTGTGCTCGAGTGCTCCCGTGCTCCCTAGCCGAATGCCATTTAGGATGCGACGGATTTGTCGGCGTAAGGGTTCAGTCTTGTTTTGTCGATTCGAGCCCGAAGCAGGTCGTGTAGTCGCCGTCCTCCCCGCCGTGCTGGACTGCTGTGGATTCAACCGGCTGGCTTTGGTTATTTTGCTTGGTACTAGCGACCAACCTTAGGTTGCTAGGCGAGTTTTGATCTGCTATTTCCGTTGCTGTGAGAAATGTAATCCAAGGTGTGGTGTTTAACTGAGTCAAGGCTTTATGGGTGTTGTTCTTCTAATAAACCAATGGGCACAATCCACAATGTCAATGCATGTTCCGGAGAAAGTACAAGTCAACCCTTTTCTCTCCTAGTATTCTTCTCTTGCTACAAATGGACAGTGGGTTCCGGTCAAATTCTTCCAGCTAGCATTCTATTGTTTGTCCCTGTATAGTTGTATGAAGGAGGCGCATTTCCATTACTCGCGTAACGGAAACACCGAGACAAGCAATTAAGAGAGGATGGTGAAGCAAAGGGTGTAGCGACGACGTGGTGCGCTACTAATAGGAAACCCGCTGCTAGTGTTTTCCCTCGGACACCCACCACTGGGCAAAAACCTATCAGCACTGAAAGGGGACACATGCGCTTCCTCTATTGGATATAAATAGGATTTGTATTGAGGTGATGCTCAGTTGTGGGTTACGCGAGGGTCAACCCACACCCACACACCAGGATTTGACTCCTGTTTGTTTCCGTTGAGTCCCTTGTGTCCTTGTACTTCTTCTACAAAAAAATACCACCAAGGAACCAAGTGCTAGTGTCTGGTTGGTCGTTTACTCGTTTTATTTATTGATAAACAGCCTTTCTATTATTCATCATATATTGACAGTTAAGCATGGAAGTTTTGCACGGTGAAATTTGTAGACAAAGTTCGAAATTTTCTTGCAGAAGCTTAGGCACTTTTCCTACATTGCCACAGGAGGGCTTCTGGAATATTACATTAATGAAAGTAGGAGTATCATTTGTTTGGTATCTTATGCCCTTACTGATTTTTGCATACCCAATTGAGTTGGTTGACATTCGCCATAAAAAAAATGTTCTCTCTTCTGGATGCCTTGGATATAGATTGTGTGAATTTAGATTTGTGTTTAGGAAGAGGAAACGTTAAACAATTGTTCAATATCCAAAAACTAATCCCTCTTTCATATATTTTTCCATTGCTCAGTGTAGGAGCAAAGCAGTAAAAATGAATGTGCACCTCAACTTTGAGGATGGCTGGAGGGTCCTGGAACAGGGGATTGTGACATGCTCAAAGATTTTGGAGGGTTCCACAGGTACAAGGCCTACTGTGGCTGAGTACATGAACTGCTACGAGTATGATTCTCTCATTAACTCCTTATCACTGTGTAATATGTCCAATGAATCACTTAAATTTGGTGCTCATGCTACATTTCTCTACTTTCCAGTTGTGCTTATAGGATGGCTGTGCAGACAACCAGCTATTGCGAAGAGATGTACAGTGGGTTCAAGGCTACGCTTGCAGAATCCGTCCGTGTGTTGGTACTATGTTGGCCTTTGTTTTTTTTTGCTAACAGAGGAAATACATCAGATCTTACAGAAAGACCCAGAGCATAAGGAAAATTACAACAAAGTCCACTGGATCCCGGCGAAGAAGACGATGACGAAGCTGCCGTTGACGCGCCGCTGCCCAAGCTCCCCAAACCTTGGATCGCCGGAGCCCACCACGAGGCTGACGGGAAGTCTCCAACACCGCCTCCGAAGAGACTACTACCGCCGCCGCCAGCGCCGCCATGAAGATCTGACGCAGCACCTCCGAACCTAACTCACCCAGATCCGCCGCTCCCGGATCTGGCCGTGGTGAAGGGAGCCGAAGAAATCCACCGATTTCCGGACTCCGGGAAGTCGCGCGCATGACGACCATCCTCCATGGAGCACCGTCGCCGAAGGGGAACCGCGCCGACACCAAAACCTGCACCGCCAGCTCCTCCACCTCCCAGGCGCCGCCGGCCGGAGAACCACCGAACCCTACCCTATATACACACCATGAGACGGGCTTCCCCCACCCTCCCGCCGCCGAAGCAGCCGACGGAGAGGGAGGAACCCACGCCTCAACGGCGGCGAGGATGAGACGACGGTCGACTCTCAAAAATCGCCTTCTCTGGTACTGTAGCGGAGAAAGGGGATGAGGACGACGCTCTATGTAACGTTATGTTGGCCTTTGTTAACCAATTGTTACATCTAAAGTCACTACATGATTACTGAATCTTATATTTTAGCTGCTGACTTTTGTTTTCTCTACTAGATCATATCTTGTTGACCCACTATTGAATGATCTATAAGTAGGTTTGGGTAATAACGGTTTAAGTGGTTATGTCCATAGTAGCATAATGTTCGCAGAAGGTTGGTTTCACAGTATTGTTTCATCTTGAACTAAGTTACAAACCAGATACTGTGAAATCAGTTGATCTATGTCATATCACGTGTGAACTCTTGTAAATGGAAACTTGGAAGTAATTTATTTCCATTAAGAAACTAATAGAATCTTGTGATGCATGTAAACAGACCTCTTTCATAGATAGCACTTATTGCGTTATTGTCATAGTTGTTCTCGGCCAAAACCCTAAATATCAAATCCATAAGTGATATTGTTAGATCACGGACTAGAGCACAGCTGGTATGATAAGCAAGGGGGTGAGTGCAAGAGTCATCATGTTTGATGTGCATATACAATTTTTAGTTACTTGTTTGCATCACATTCTTTTTTGCTGGGGGGTTGCATTGCATAACATGCCAAACATTTGCCTTTCCTTAGCAAAGATGCATCCATCCTTCTTCCCTTTTGATGATATTTTTCTGCATATTTACTTAGGTTTTACCCCATCTGATGCACAAGAGAGATGATGACCTTTTGAGGCAGCTTCTGAAAATGTGGTCAAACTATTGTACCATGGTAAAATGTATATCTGGCTTCTTCAGCTGTTTGGACCAACGAGCCTAGCTTATGCGGGCGTAGTTGTGACTCGGCTGGCTCATGCATCCAACCAAATCAGCTTCAACTTCTTGTTCAACTGAATACCTCCCATACCCAAAGACACAAGATGGGAAGTGTGCATTTGTATTTTTCTTACATGATAGGGTATGCACATGTATTTCGTCACAGTGTGGCGTTTCCTCCTTCCCGTTCAAGGCTACTGAGGAGAGGGATATATCTATCTCAATTTCACATACAAACGCTATAAATAAGTATCCCTATATCACATCTTCATAATGTCCTACACCAACATAGTAAATTCACTCAGCCACCTCTAATCCAGCGGTCTTCCACATGAAAGATTGACACCTCTATAAACGGTCGTCAGAGCTGCCGAAGCGCGGTAGCTACTATGTTTCCTTGAGACCCGTCACTCTGTGACCGTGGACCTCCCCTCATGCATACATAGCTGGTGCTAGGTAAACACTGGAAGTGCATAGACGGCGACGAGCCTTCTTGTAGGGCGACATCTAAAATTAATTTTAAGTTTGAATTTTAGCTAAATCCATGAATGCAAGAAAACACCCACAAAAATATTGATTGGGAGTTAATTAATTATCCATTATGTTGCAGTATTACAATGAAAACAGCAATATCAATGATCGGTCTTCTGTAGCGCTGGTCTTGGACGATGTGGAAGGGCGGTGGCGCAGGTTGTGTCTCACCATAAGCACGGTTGGACATGACCACTACTCTATCCGTTCGGACCTCGTTGAAGGAAAATTAAACCTGTAAACATAAATCGTTAATTGTAAAATTTGGCCAACAACTAAACATAAACCTGTAAACATATTTGGCCAGACCTTCAATTGAAGGAGTGTAATTGAGATCTTTATACAAACTGTAATGTTACTGGATGCAAATTCTAACATGAAAGGGGATCTGAGAGAGTGAGAGGGGGGGAGAGAGAGAGAGAGAGAAGTGTAAGGAAAGGGAAATCACAATGTTTTATTGTCTTCGATGCCCTCTCCATACACAAGCCTCTCCTTATAAGATAAACTGATGAAGAATCTCACGTCCACGCCGAGAGGTGAGATAGTTGTCGTACATCAAAGTAGACGTTGATCTTAGTACCTCCCACCACTTCCCGGGGACGTAATCCTTAGCACGCCACCCCCGGGGATCAATCTCCTCTCCCCCGGGGCGCTGCACCCGATTTAAATCAAAGATCTGATCAGTTCTTTAGGTTAGATTAGATCCAATTCAGCCAAATAAATCTCTATACTAGACGGCCCCAAATCCCGGTCAAAATCAGGTGCAAAATCAACGACTACGGCGGCGGCGGGAACTGGAGCAGCTCGGATCTCCGCCGGCATCAACAGCACACGCCTCGAGCATCGCTGCATGCTCTCCATCTACATGCATGTACCTGAGAGATTCGAGCAGTAAAGTCATGCACTAGAGACAACAGGTATACATGCAGCGTACACCAGGAAATCTTCATCTCCAGCGACACGGAACCGGCCCGGACAACCAGCTGCATCAAGTCCACGGCCACGACGCCATCAAGATCGATTCCGTCAGCGACTTCAAGCACCATCTACACCGAGCCTAGTCGGTTGCCGTCGTTTCTTCTCTGCACAAAAGTGCCTAGCTGCGCTGCCACTATCCCTGTGCCGCCGCCCCGGCTTCGGCTTGATCCGACTGGCGCATGCAGCGACCCTGCCACCGCCCCTGGCCTCCTTGGTCACAACGCCCTCGGCCTCCTTGGCCGCGCCGCCACCGGCTGCACCTCTGTCAGTCGCTGCCGCCGCCCCTGGCCGTGTTGCCTCCTGGCTCTCTTGTTTAGTTTGAGGAATGGAATGGGTTGATCCATCATCACCTCGTACTTCATAAGCATAGCTTAGTATAAATTGAGGGTCACCCCACCAATTTTGCCGGATCTTCGCGAGTATGAGGTGTAACTCAATCCAAACAGCCCCAATGTTTCCAGAATACCTCTTTTCTCTTTGTCTTGGCATTTGTGTAGACAATAGATCTAAGATCGCGTGTGCCCAGCTCTCAAACTCGTATGTATATTTATTGACTACACATGCATAATGTGTAGTTATGTAAACCATCAATAATGATTCAGGGCCAGCAATTAGCGTATGAAACATTAGTTACATACATATGCTATATATTTCATTTTGGTATAATGGTGGTGATGAAAATGAGGACACATGTTGGACTGTGATGTACAATTGTTGCAACAATTGGCGTTCAACTTCTTATAATTGGCGTTCAACAATTAGTTACATACAATTGCTTGCTGTTGCTCTTGCCGTTGTTTACTGTATATTAATACAGAAATAGCTTGTTAATAAATAGCTGCCCTTGTCGATTATTTGTTGAATTGCAACTTCTAGTTAAATATCTCAGTAGGCTTAAAACAAACTACTTTTAGCTGTCCGGTTTGGTTTATGTGATGTTTAGGTAAATAAAAGTTGGTATGGATGCAAACTAATACGATTGTCCATTTCAGCTTACAAACAGGCGTGCAACTACAAATGGTTTGAAGAACCGAAGACGAAACTCTCCAAGGACAACTCCCCAAATTCCAGAGCCACCTGCCATGGGCACACGTAAGCAATCGAGCTCTCCAAGGCCAACACCAAAAATCTCAGAGTCACCTGCCATGGGCACACGCCGTAAGATCAGCGACGCCACGGTCAAAGTAGAGATCGATGTGCTAGAGCAAATCACGCGGGTGTCAACTGACAAGCAAGATCCAGACTATGTTCCGGGGAAGAGGCCTATTGGGAGGCCGAGGAAGGGGAAGTGAACGCTACCTGTGTAAACCATCTTCCATGTGTGGGAGTATCGTGTTATCAGTGGTTTTCCTTGTGCAAATTTCTTGTGATCATTCATGTTCTTCACGGGTGACGGTTAGCCTGTATGATCACAAGAATTTTACAGGATTATTACCTGACAGGTCACAAGGCACAACAGTTTCAGGAATTCGCAATGTTTATGTTGACTCTTGTAGAGACATGGATAACTAGGTGTTCAGAGGGAGAAGGGAAAAGGACGAGGCTGACTGCCATGTCCCTAGTACAACCAAGTGGCTTAGTCGACTAATGTGCTACATACATCATGGCAAAGGGTTAGGGTGCAGTGTAATATCATTCAGTTACATGTTAATATTCTTGTGTGAAAAACTGCATTGGTTCAGCCTTGAACTCTGTCTCATGTGCTGCTTTTATCTGAAGACTCTCATGTGTGTTGCTCTATCACAATATCTCTGCTTCGTTTGGATGTTTGTATTGGGGCTAGATATTGGATATTCGGATAGTTTGAGTCCTGAATATCACGAATATCCGTCATGGCCTTTTGTCGCCATGAACTGCACAATCACCACGTCGTTGTTTGCCGTCGTTGTTTGCCGTCATAAACTGCACTGCCGCACAACTATTGCGCATGTCGCCGCCGCCGTTAGCCGGCATGAATTGCACTTTCCGCTTTTCACCGCCATGAACTGCATTGTCACGTAGTAGCTTACATTTGTCACCGCTGTCCGCCGACATGAACTGCAATGTCACATCGGTAGTTGTCGCGTTTGTCGTGGCCGTTCGTCGTGACTTCAACATGTACACTAGGTTGGAAGAGCTCGCATGTAAATGCTGCAACGCGGACAGCAAAGCATAAAAAATTGTAATAAATAGGAAAAAAAACTGGGACTGTCTATTTGTCAGTCGACTGATTATGATTTCGTCGTCAGTCGATTTTTTGGGCCAATCGTACGTCGACAAGTCAACCACCCAGACCACGCTGCCCGGAAAAAACACGAAAGGAAAAATGCCCACGACTGCTTTCCCCTTAACGGGTTATGTTGGGTTAAACTGGGCCCGAACCAAACAGGCTACTGCCCTGCGCTACCAAAAATCAGCCAGATCTAAAAATGACAACACATGAGACAACTAGACAGGCCACGGGCCCGATAACAAAAAGGAGAAAAGGAGCGATCTTCTTCCTCAAGAAAGGATTCATAGCAGCAGCGATCTCCTCGCTGGGAACCTCGCCAGGTTCGAACTGGGAACCTCGCCAACAGCCATCTGCTTCTCCTCGCGAGCAGCTGGAGCAGTACCTCGCACAGGATCTGCAAGTGCAGTGCCCAGCTCGTCTCCCAGGTGTGTAGCCTGTCTCCCACATGTACGCACAGTCTGCTTCTCCTCGCCAGCAGCCGGAGCAGGCACCTCGCCTAGGATCATACATGAAATCATGAGGTGTGATGATTAAAACAACTTTGTAAAGGAAGAACAAAAATGAATGATTACACAAAATAGATTGCTGAACGAAAAACATGACATAAAAGATCCAACTTACACAAAACTTGTCGAAACCACTGTTAAGGTACACATAGAATGGGCTCCTTGGACTTAGTCGTAGTTCGCACCGACCCTCGGTTGATCCGCACGTACCACAAGCCATCTGCATATATGGCGTGAAGAGAAAAATGAAATCAATAATACAAAGGTTATGCACTCTCTGAAAAAAAATGAGGCACTGCGCCTCGCCCCCCGCCTCCCCCCCTCAACCTTGTCGATTGTAAAGCTGTGGGATGAATGACAGAAACAAGGGTAAAAAGGGGATATGTTGTGTTCTGGAGTAGAATGGATGGAAGCATATATATAGGTCCAAGAAGCATAAACATATAGACATCACTGAAACATGACTTAGACACTGAAACGTGAGTGAGCAAATACTAAATCAATATTGAATCACTGAAACAGATAAACAAAGCTGAGACACTAAAAACATGACTGAAACACTATAACAAACACTGAATAACTGAAAACAAGACTGAGACACTGAATCACCGAAACTAAAGTGAGACAATAAATCATTACTGAGACACTGAATCACTGAAACAAGACTGAGACACTAAATCAAGACTGAATCATTGAGACACTGAATGAATGAGACAATTAAAAACTGAGCAATAAATCAAGACTGATACAACGAATCACTGAAACAAGACTGAGACACTAAATCAAAACTGAATCACTGAGACACTGGATAAATGAGACAATTATAAATTGAGCTCTGGAAAAAATAATGAAATACTGAGACACTGAGAAAAAGACTGACTCAGAATAGAATAAATGAGATAAAGAGAGACCGAGAAGGAGATAGAGATTGAGATTGAGAGAGAGAGAGAGAGAGAGAGAGAGAGAGAGAGAGAGAGAGAGTGAAAAATTAGAATCATCCCTCAAGGAACGTCTGCTCTTGCAATGAGTGAGGCATGCCGGGCATTCATTACTTCTGCAAAAACACCGGCATCACTTATATTATCATTGAATAAAGTATATATTTGTAATTTTCAAACACCCAATCAGGTTACATTTACACTTTTTTTGAAAGATGACATTGAGACAAGACATCGCAGACAGACAATACAAGGGAGCATACCCAAGACGCATGGATTTATCAATGCAATCCCTACAAAACCGGTGCAAACACTCCATGACCGTTCTTGTTTTCCGGATAATGCCTGCAACAGAGGACCAGAAGACAAGCCAATTCTCAGATATCACAGTTTGGACAGAGATGCTACTTAGTTCCACGACTAAAAGTTTACTCGTGCTATCCTATAATAGCATAAAAGCTAGTTGCAACAGTGATCTGTGGACAGTCCAAATATGCATATTTGCGTAACAGTAACATCTGAACCTTCAATGTGCTAGTTTCAACTTGTAGTAAATGATTATGAAAACCCTGACATCAACATAACAAGAGCATCCAATTGTAGTTACAGGTAATGCTTTCAAGACAGAAATCATGCAAAGTAAACAGAATTATTATCTCTCAATCTGAAAGCAAGTTGACAAGCATATTCTCACCTAAGCATATAGGGCACCGCACTTCCTTCCGTATGTCCATTAGTTTCACTAGTATGAACCTGCACGAGAAAACAATGTTTTTTGAGCTACCAGTTTCGATCCTTGAAAAACATGAAAAACAAGACTTTCAGTACCAATTGGCATATCAATTACTGACAGTGGTTTGTGATATTTTTTTTGTTTTTTAAGAAATATATAGCTAGAACATAAAGTTCAGGTCTTTGCAATGGGGCAACAGAAAACAGTGGAAAATATGAAGCTAGTAGCTCCACAGGAATACTTGAACACTGGAAACTAATATTTGACAGGCGAAAGAAGAGTCCATAAGATTCAGTTAACCAGCTGAGAGATGTGAGCAGTACCAACAAAATACAAGAGATACATAATTGAAGATCAGCAAAAACTACGCCTACATAATTATCTGGATCAAATCTGACAAGCTATGTGTGACACAATCTGACAATAGAGTTTCGCTAATGAACAAAATGCTTTCCCAACAGGAAACTGCACTGCTCCTACACTAAACGTGGGGCTGATTTGCAACTAGCAACTAGTATTAACTGCAGCACGCAAATACACAAAAGAAAAAGATATTTACAGAAAAAGAGCTCTAATCTATCATGTGTGAGGCTATGAATTCAGTTGCAAGGAAATATTTTTCATCAAAATAGCTGTGGATTTCAGTAAGGAGGAAATATTCATAAAGACAGCTGATGGAAGGTAAATCATATGCTATTACGTGAATAAGAAATGCCTTTGCACAAAACTGAATTAAGAGACCTAAACAGGGTAGTAAGACCTATCGCAGTCATGGAGGTCACGGTAGCAACAGTAAAACCAGATAAATTATTCTGAAACAAACTCACAACATTATCGCTGGATCGACTGTGCACTTCATCAAAGCTCTCAGTGGGTGAACGTTGGGATCTGCACATAAAGATAATTCAGACATTCAATACACCATATACAAAATTCACACTTAGATAAACCAAGATAGGCTTCAGAATTACAAAGACAACAACAAAAACTGCATGAAAAAACCTACTTCAAAAGAAGGTGGCACATAGGGTCTACATATAATTTGTACAGATAACAATGAGGGACAATTTGCACATGCTCAAAAAATCTACCTATAGATCCTCTAAAATCAGCGCCAGGGCAAACACAAACGACTAGATTCAACGCACACACACCACCGCATACAAGCAACAACAACAAAAATTACTGAACCTAGCACCAGTAAACAGACACAAAATCTGCCGCGGGGAGGAGCTCGGCGAGGTCAGAACCTGTCCGCCGGCGCCGACGCATCATACCACCGCGAATCTCACTTCTCTGTTACACCTCCACCTTCCTCTCTCTCTCTCCTCAAACCGGCAGACAAAATCCTAGCGAAATACAGACAAGCAAGCACAGATCCTCCCCCTGCCATCCTCATGCTGACAGAGACGAAGGCTCTCCCCGCGTGACGAGGGGCTCCACGAGGTCAGAAAACCAGCGGACAACGGCCGCTGAATCTAACTCCGACCTCTACCACATCGCCGCATGCATCCGCCTACCACCCCGCGTGAAAAAACGAGCACAGAATCAAGCAAAAGAGCTGAAGAATAGAGTACCTGGACCTCCGCCGGTGGCGATGTCTCCAACGAGACCGGATCTCCGCCATGGCGAGGCAGCAGCTGCGGCGGAAGGGGATCACCTCCTCTGGTTTCCACCGCTTACCCTCTCTCTCCCTCGGACAGAACACAGCTGAAAATGACACGCCACCAGAATGGAGTAGAAAATTCGAAAACAGTGACGGGCCGCCGAGACGCCGAACAGGTATGGGCCGGAAACCCGCAAGCCCGAGCGATTTAAACCCGATAGCGAGGTGCAGAACAGAGACGACCGCGACGACGTGGAAGATTGAGCAAGACTCTTAAGAACCATCCAATGGACAGAAAAACGACTGAGAACGAAATTGAAATCAGTCGAATGACACAAAGCAAAATCCAAACGATATGCAAACAATCTAACGGACTGCATGCACAAGATGTATCAAACTTCTTTGAGGCCAGCCCCAGTTAAGCCACCGAGACGCAAGATTCAGAGTATGTTCCAGGGAAAAGGCCTGTTGGGAGGCCGAGGAAGGCGAAGTGAACGCTACCTGTGTAAACTACCTTCCATGTGGGAGTATCGTGTTATCAGTGGTCTTCCTTGTGCAGATTTCTTGCCATCATTCAGGTTCTTCGCAGGTGACGGTGAGCCTGTATGACCGCAAGGACTTTGCAGTATAGGAGGATTGTAACCTGACAGGTCACAAGGCACAACACTGCCAGGAATTCGCAATGTTTATGTTGACTCTTGTAGAGACATGGATAACTAGGTGTTCAGAGGGAGAAGGGAAAAGGACGAGGCTGACTGCCATGTCCCTAGTATAACCAAGTGGTTTAGTCGACTCATGTGCTACATACATCATGGCAAAGGGTTAGGGTGCACTGACTGTAATATCATTCAGTTACATGTTAATATTCTCGTGTGAAAAAACTGCATCGGTTCAGCCTCCAACTCCGTCTCATGTTCTGCTCTTATCACGATTTTTGTAGCTTCGATTTGCTCTGTCAGTTGCTAGTTTGCTACTGATAGAGTGTACTGAAGAGGCAAACTGCATCTTGCCAGTGTGGATGATCGGATAGATATTCGGTGCGAAACGGCAGGCTTGTAATCTCTTTGCCGCCAAGCCCCGTCCACCCGCTGCCGCTGCCGCTGCCGCCACCGTATCCCCAACCCTATCTCCGCTGACACTCCACAGCCCAGTCCCACCGCCCCGTGCCTAGTCCCTGAGCTCGTCGACGCTGCCGGCGATGGAGGCAACGGGGCGCGGGGTGTTCCCGAACAAGCCCACCCTCCCGTCCGCCCCAAGAAGCGGCCGTCGCCGTCGCTGTCCCCGCAGACGCTCCTCCCGGCGCAGTCCCCCTCCTCACTCCCGCTCGACGCCTCGACTCCTTCCTCCTCCACCTCACCGCCACGCCGGCACCACCACCAGAAGCAGCAGCAGCCCCACCACCACGCCACCCCGACCCCAGCCGCCGCGCTCGAGATGGTCGGCCGCGAGGGCCGCCACGACGCCGTCTGCGCCCTGCTCGACGAAATGCCGCTCCCTCCGGGGTCTACCTCCTCTCGAATTTGTCTAGCGAGTGAGCACGAAAACTGCTAACTCAAAGTAAGCTGGAATTGCTAACTGTCTGTCATACGCGACGAAACTCAAAGTGTAAAAATACGAAGAACAGCTCGCTTATTCAGTAGTAGCAAGCTAGAAATGAGAGGAAGCGCGCGCGTTCCGGCCTGGCGTCGGTAGGTTCAGTGCGGTCGAGGTGTGAGAATTGCTGCCCAGAGGCTACTGTGGCAGCGGCGAGCAGAGCAGGCAAGAAGCAAAAGCAAGCAAGCAGAGCGGAGAGGCGAAGAAGGGCACGCGTACGTACGTACGTACGGATCCGGGCAATGTTGGGGTCGTCGTCCTTGATGTCGTCGGCGGCCTGGACCTGGAGGACGTGTTCGATGCTGGTGGTGCTCCCGACCAAGGGCGGCACGGCGGATACGAGGTCGACTACCCGGTCCCGATCCAGCGCCGCCCGCACCAGCCGCTGCCAGTTCTCCGCTGACGACGTCAATGCCGTGGCGCTGCACTGGCTGCTAGAGACACGGCAGCATGCATGCAGCAGCGGGAGGAGGGAGAGGCGCGTGGTGTGAGCTGGTGGTAGTGGGCGTTCTGGGGCACGTGAGAGCATCTTCACCGGGGGCCTCCAAATGTGTGTCCGGCACCCCTCAATTGGACTTCCTTGGGGTGCCGGACATGTGTCCGGCCAACATTTGAAGGCCGACCACAGCGGCACACCCCAAAGCAGGCACCCCAATTTTTTTTTTAACTTTCATTTATTCAAACTTCGGCGGAATTAAACGAGATTTAACAAACTTATAATTTCGAATCTAAACGAGATTTAACAAACTAAACCTAGACTAGGCGGAGAGAAGGAGGCATATGACAATGCCGGCGCAGCTTCTCGCCAACCAATACACGCGCCGGCGGGGAGAGATGCCGCTTCATGGCCTGCCGGCGGGGAGAAAGATGCTGCCTTCGCCCGCTTCATGGCCTGCCGGCAGGGAGAAAAAGATGCGAACCAAGCGCCGGAATCATCAAGAGACTTGCATGCCTCAATGATCCGGCGCCGGGAATTCATCTGCTATTCCCGTCGGATACGGCCTTTAGAAACGTTCCCGACGGCCTCTCGGGCCTTGAGGAACGTCCCATAGCCTCGGCTGAGCCTGCTGAGACTTCTGGTTTCGCCGGCGTTTGATCGAAAGCCTCGTCGCCTTGCGCTGCCCCCTTATTCGGTGACGGCGACGCTGCTGCCCAAGATGCAGCCGGAGGTAGAGGCAGATCGGGCAGCTCAGGGTCGTCGTCGTTCTCGCTGTCACGGTCGTCGTCTGTTGCGGACAACTCCGGCGTTGGCTCTCGTCGACCGCTACGACACGCCTCGTACTCCTTGTCCACCACGACGTGCCAGTAGGGCGCCGAGATCGAGTACTTGGGGTCGAGCTTTTGCTCGTACGACATCTCCATCCACTTGCGCTTGAGGAAGTCGATGCGCTCCTGTCCGCTGAGCCGTGGCGCCACCGGAATGTTGGCGGCACTCCTCACCCACCCGTCCGGAAGGGTGGCAACGTCGGCCACCGGCACCGCGTGGCGGCTGCATAGCCGCGCGGTCTCCAACGAGAGCACGTACGGAGGCGCGTTGTCGGCCTCCTCGCGCCACATGTCTCGCTGGAACGCCTTGGCCATCTCCGCCTCCTCGTTGCGACGCCGGAGTTCCTCTAGCTGCTCGTGGCGTTGCTCACCGCAACGCCCGTCGCGGCTGCCCGCCATGGTGGCCTATGTTCTTGAGGAAGAGGGAGAGAGAGGGAGAAGCGATGGTGTGAGGATAGGACGGCTGCGCTGCGTTGGCTTTTAAAGGCGGCCGGAGGAACGGGGTTGGGTGGCCTGCATTAACACGGCCACCGCTTCGCCTGGCCGCGCATTGACGCCGACGACGCGTGTGCAGGGCGCCGCCGCGACCTGCAGCGCCGCCGCGACCTGCAGCTGCGACTTCAGCACGCGTCGCTTCCGTCTGCGCCATGGGAAGCGGCGCGGCGTTATTGCGACGCGTCGCTTCGCTCTGCGCCCGCCAGGGGAATAGGCGCGGCGTTATTGCGAGGCGTGCTGACAGCCGTGCCGCCGTCTCGTCGCCTCGACATTAAACGCGGCGGAACGGCCTCCTGCACAGCTGATTTAACACGGGGGCCGACGGTATGTGTATGACGGGCGGGCCATCGCTGTCAGGGCCATGTCCGTGGCAATGTCCGGCACCCCGGGAGGGCCTCCAAACTTGGAGGCCCGATTGGGGGTGCCGGACACAAAATCGCCCGGGACGAGCCTTTGGAGGTGCCGCTGTTGGCCCATTTCGGTGTCCACCCCCCAATGGGCCTTTGGGGGGTCGTTTGGAGGCCCCGGTGGAGATGCTCTGAATGCCTTTGCTTTGCTTTGCTTAGGAGTGAAGGAAATCTGTTTGCCTCTGCTTTCTGGCACCACCATGCATGGCAAGACTTTGCACATGGACATGGATGACAATGCCATATGGTGCAAGTACTTTGCACTTACTTCTACCAGGGTGGAATACCATTTGAACAAAGAAACATATGGAACATTTTAACAGTTCAAACATTTGTGATATATAAATTTGGGTGTCTATTTTACAGGCACTAACATTTTCTTAAATAAACATCTTTCTAGACAAGTGAACGTTTAAAAAAAATACATGGACATCTTTTTGTGGAACCCTTGAAGGCTTTTAGATGGGTGGGAATTTTTTGTAAATATGTGAACAATTTTTATACTGGTCAAACATTTTATTTGTTACAGGTAAACATTTTTTTCTCAAAGTGAATATTATTAGTAATTATCTCTACTATATAATATAGCTAGAGGTGATGGTTGATGGTTGGTACGTTTTTTACTTTTCCGGTTTTACCCTCCCACCAAATCACATATTACGCACCTATGCCATCGAACCGTTTTGTTTTACTTATTTACAAAAACTGCCACGCCAAGTCAAACACGTCCAGCTCAAAAGCCTAATTCGGCGGGAGGCATAGGTGCGTGGCATAGTCGCTCTGGAAGCCTATGGGGAGCAGTGGCACAATACCCGAATTTGTCGTGAGCATCGTGCAAAATTTTACATTCGCGCTGCCCGCGGTACATTGCATGACCCAGGACGAGGAACAATGTTACTCCACTGGTGAACAGCGAAAGGTCTATGGTTAAATTGCTATTCGAAAATAAGAAACATACACACAATTTGAGAAATGTAAAGATAATGAATATCATCTTGTTGTCCCGTTGCAACGCACGGGCATTTAGCTAGTTATACATAATATACTAGCAAAATACCCGTGCGTTGCTATGGCTAAACAAATACATATCTATGTTTAGCTAAATAATTTTAGTTTGTTTCTACTAAATGCAGATGATCAAGAAAAACAAAAAATTCTTACATAAACCGTTTCATCGAGAGCTCTATCACGTTCACGTCTTATTTAATCTTATGTATTTCTTTTTTTTTGTTTCAGTTGGCTGCCCTTACTTTTCCATCACTGTGTCTGAATTTTCTATGTTCCGCAAAGAGGAGGCATTTTCACGCCGGTCTTTGGTTTCAATGAGAATTTGATTTTTTGACTGGGATGTCATTGTGCCGCGCTCGGCCGCGAGGGCCGCCACGACGTCGTCTGCGACCTGCTCTGCTCGACGAAATGCCGCTTGCCCCCGGATCGCCCCCCCCTCGAGGGTCGGTACGGGCGCGCGCTGCAGCTCTTCGACGAGCTCCGGCGCGAGGGGGTGGAGCCCACGCGACGCGGGTCACCCACAACGTCATCTTCGACGTATTCGGCAAGATGCGCCGCTCCTGGCCGCGGATCGTCGCGCTGCTGGAGGAGATGCGGGCCGCCGGGGTCGAGCCCGACGGGTTCACCGCCAGCACAGTGATCGCCACGTGCGGACGGGAGGGGCCCATCGACGAGGCGGTGGCCTTGCTTCTTCGAGGACCTCAAGGCTCGCGGCCATGCCCCGTGCGTCGTCACCTACAATGCGCTCGTGCAGGTGTTTGGCAAGGCCGGGAACTACACGGAGGCGCAGCGGGTTCTCAAGGATATGGAAGACTCTGGCTGCAAGCCGGACGCTGTCACCTACAATGAGGTCGAATGCGAGGGCTAGGTTCTGTGATGAGGCTCAGGCTGCCAAATGTCTTGAAACAATGGTCGGCAAGGGGATACTGCCGAATACATTCACCTACAATACGATAATGACGGCGTACGGGAATGCCGGGAAGCTGGAAGAGGCGCTCGCGCTGTTTGATCGGATGAAGAAGAATGGTTTATCCTTGGCATGCTGGGGAAGAAATCAAGGTTTGCCGAGATGCTCGGGGAGATGTCGAGGAGCAGGTGCACACCGAATCGGGTGATATGGAACACATTGCTGGCGGTCTGCAGGAAGCGAGGCATGGAGCACTATGTTACTCGGGTACTTAATTAAGGGGATGAGGTTCTGCTTGTGGGGTTGAGCTGTGCCGAGACACCTACAATACAGTGACAACTGCTTATGGCCGGTCTGGTTCCAGGACCAACGCTTTCAAGATGTATGATGAAATGACCACTGCCGGCTTCGCCCCTTGCTGAATGTGCTATCTCGGCAAGGGGATTGGACTGCTGCTCATTCCATCATAAGCAAGATGAAGAACGAGGGATTCAAGCCTAATGATATGTCATACTCACTATTGCTCCAGTGTCACGCCAAGGGGGCAATGCCGCGGGGATTGAGGCCATCGAGAAAGAAGTTTACCAAGGCACCATCTTCCCGAGCTGGGTTATCCTGAGAACCCTTGTTTTTTTAGAGCGTTCACCGGGGGGAGCACAAAGGCTCCCACCTGAATTTTCATTTATTTTCCAGGGGAAAAAAGGGTGAAATCCCTTTTCAGAAGCCGAGAAATACAGTGGGCAGGGAGGGGGAGCGTTGCCACAGGATGGGCAAGCTCGAGCTACGGCATTTTATGTTACATGCGTAAGTACTACGGTCGTTCAGGGAGGAGGTAAGTGAGCCAGAGATCGGCATCTTATCTGCGCTCCAGGGGTAGGCGTGCACGCCAAAGAACGGCGTCATCACGGCAGTTCTTGCGCGCTCGGGAGAGGGACGGGGCGAGGTTGGTGAAGACCACACCATTCCGGTGTTTCCATATGTGCCAGAGGCAGAGGAGCCACAATGTCGACGCGGTGGCCTGAGGCGCAGACGCGGGCAGCGATCGTTGATGGACGGTAGAAACTACTGTGAAGCTAGCCTTCAAAGTTTTGAAGGAGAGAACCAGTGTTGTGCCGTTCGCTGCGATCGTTGATGGACGGTAGAAACTATCCAAAGATTATTACAAGGAGTTCATCCGATTGCCGTACATCACGATCACAGCTTTAACTCTGGGAGCATACTTTGCGCATCCGTTAATGCAAGCATCCAGCTACAAACTTCCCTGGTAACAATGCAGATTGATGTACATATGTCATTTATTACCGGAAGTTGTCAGCAAACAGAAACAAATGAAATAGATACGGTGCTTTGCCTGACACGTGTATGGATGGACAATCGGTTTTAGAAGAGGAACAAATCGATTAGAACAATGTAAAACAACTTTACTTGAGATGCGAAAACAATTTGGCAATACATATGAAACAAAAACTATATGTGAAGTCACTGAAACGTTGATTTTGCATGTAAGACATCACATTGGATATGAACGAGCTTTAATTTTAATGAACATGCCAAAATAATTTTTGATTTGTTCTCACGGCCTGCAATTTGCTTTATAAATCTTGTTTGTTGATTGTACTGGAAACGAGTGAAGGCTAAATGTGTATTATCTGCCGGTTGGTATCTTAAAAAAAATGCTTGATTTGTGCTCATTTTGTTTCAACTTCACGAGAGATTGTGGTGTCTGATACTTTGATGTAATAATTTTGATTTGTTCCAAGCGCTGAAATTATGTTTCCGCCGACTACAGTACAAGGAAGTGCAGTTTGTTTCACTTTAGTGCCATATATTTTGCTTCCCAAGCAATGAAATTTGTATCCCCTTCGACTAGACATTGCTTTAACGAACATAGATCAAGCATAAAACATTGTATAGATTACTTGTGCTTGAATAAGAAGTTTAAAATTGTTCTTCACCAAAGTATACTTTGTTTGAAGGATAAATCTTTGAGTCGTCCGAGTCGCTCCTAGCTAGGGCGTCCGGGCAAAACCCTAACCATCGCCCGAGTGTCATCCCCTTACTGTCGCCATGGTAAGTCGATAGGTACAATCTGCTTAGCGTAAGGCGGTGGCGAACTAGTACGTCATATCCTTGCTTCTTATCATCCCTCGTGTCTGGAATATTGTGAAGGCCGTTGTTTGAAAGAGCGGGAGAAAGGACCAGACGTAGGATATTTAAAAAAGGCTGCAACTGTGTACTACTCCCTCTGTTCGGATTTAATTGACTCAGCCATAACACAATTTACTTTGAGAAACATTCCAGACACAAGGGATGACTGGATGCAGTTTTCTCTATTATAACTGTATCTGGTTTTCCTTTTCTTAGACATCAGTCTACGTAATTTAGATGCAAAGGTTTCTTCATTTATACATTTTTATATTTTTGAGAAACAACACATTTATATCTTCTTTTGTGTGAGGGGAACAAACCATTTATATCTGAAGTTTGTGCATTCGCGCGGCCCACTCCAGCAAAATGGAGGCCCAATCTGTACTCTGGAGATCGTTCTAGCAAACTGGAGGCCCAATCTGCACTCCTCCCTCGTCGTCCTCACTTGCCAGTTCCGCCCATTGCTCTCAGGGCTTATTTTGGCTTTTTGGCTTTGGTTTTAAGAGCTTTTGGATTTTGGAAGCCAAAAGATTTGAATCATTGTTTTTGGCTTCCAAAATCCAAAAGCCAAAAAAACACCTATTTAGGTGCTTTTCTGTCGTAAAGCCAAAGCCAAAAAGCCAATATAAGCCCAAACAAAAGGGCCCTCAGTCCACCACCCGCCACTCCCCCACCCCCCGCCAGCGCCGCCGTACCTGGTTCCGGGGCAGACCAGGTCCTTGGGGGCAACAAGCTGCCGCCTCCGGGTCTCCCCTCCTTCACCACCATGCCCACTCCCCCACCCCCTGCGGCCGCCCTACCTGGTTCCGGGGCGGTGGCCCCAGACCAGCTGGCGCCTCCCCGTCTCGCCGCCATGCTAGCTGGCTTCCTCCACCGGTGGAACGCCATACTCGCCGACCAGGACAGGAAGCCCAGCCCCAAGCCCGAGGCCTCGGACCTCCTCCAAGCCTCGGCCTCCCAGCGTCTCGTCCTCCCAGCCCGAGCCCGAGAACCCGAGCCCGAGCCGCCCTCACACCGCGAGCGAGTGCTCGACAGAGCAGACGATTCACCGGCGGCGGCGAGCGGCACCCCATCCTCGTCGGTAATCTCCGAATCCGATCGATTTCGTGCCGCGTCCCGAGCATTCGGCCATGAACCCGAATCCGCCCGCCCAGGCTGTGCTCGAGTGCTCCCGTGCTCCCTAGCCGAATGCCATTTAGGATGCGACGGATTTGTCGGCGTAAGGGTTCAGTCTTGTTTTGTCGATTCGAGCCCGAAGCAGGTCGTGTAGTCGCCGTCCTCCCCGCCGTGCTGGACTGCTGTGGATTCAACCGGCTGGCTTTGGTTATTTTGCTTGGTACTAGCGACCAACCTTAGGTTGCTAGGCGAGTTTTGATCTGCTATTTCCGTTGCTGTGAGAAATGTAATCCAAGGTGTGGTGTTTAACTGAGTCAAGGCTTTATGGGTGTTGTTCTTCTAATAAACCAATGGGCACAATCCACAATGTCAATGCATGTTCCGGAGAAAGTACAAGTCAACCCTTTTCTCTCCTAGTATTCTTCTCTTGCTACAAATGGACAGTGGGTTCCGGTCAAATTCTTCCAGCTAGCATTCTATTGTTTGTCCCTGTATAGTTGTATGAAGGAGGCGCATTTCCATTACTCGCGTAACGGAAACACCGAGACAAGCAATTAAGAGAGGATGGTGAAGCAAAGGGTGTAGCGACGACGTGGTGCGCTACTAATAGGAAACCCGCTGCTAGTGTTTTCCCTCGGACACCCACCACTGGGCAAAAACCTATCAGCACTGAAAGGGGACACATGCGCTTCCTCTATTGGATATAAATAGGATTTGTATTGAGGTGATGCTCAGTTGTGGGTTACGCGAGGGTCAACCCACACCCACACACCAGGATTTGACTCCTGTTTGTTTCCGTTGAGTCCCTTGTGTCCTTGTACTTCTTCTACAAAAAAATACCACCAAGGAACCAAGTGCTAGTGTCTGGTTGGTCGTTTACTCGTTTTATTTATTGATAAACAGCCTTTCTATTATTCATCATATATTGACAGTTAAGCATGGAAGTTTTGCACGGTGAAATTTGTAGACAAAGTTCGAAATTTTCTTGCAGAAGCTTAGGCACTTTTCCTACATTGCCACAGGAGGGCTTCTGGAATATTACATTAATGAAAGTAGGAGTATCATTTGTTTGGTATCTTATGCCCTTACTGATTTTTGCATACCCAATTGAGTTGGTTGACATTCGCCATAAAAAAAATGTTCTCTCTTCTGGATGCCTTGGATATAGATTGTGTGAATTTAGATTTGTGTTTAGGAAGAGGAAACGTTAAACAATTGTTCAATATCCAAAAACTAATCCCTCTTTCATATATTTTTCCATTGCTCAGTGTAGGAGCAAAGCAGTAAAAATGAATGTGCACCTCAACTTTGAGGATGGCTGGAGGGTCCTGGAACAGGGGATTGTGACATGCTCAAAGATTTTGGAGGGTTCCACAGGTACAAGGCCTACTGTGGCTGAGTACATGAACTGCTACGAGTATGATTCTCTCATTAACTCCTTATCACTGTGTAATATGTCCAATGAATCACTTAAATTTGGTGCTCATGCTACATTTCTCTACTTTCCAGTTGTGCTTATAGGATGGCTGTGCAGACAACCAGCTATTGCGAAGAGATGTACAGTGGGTTCAAGGCTACGCTTGCAGAATCCGTCCGTGTGTTGGTACTATGTTGGCCTTTGTTTTTTTTTGCTAACAGAGGAAATACATCAGATCTTACAGAAAGACCCAGAGCATAAGGAAAATTACAACAAAGTCCACTGGATCCCGGCGAAGAAGACGATGACGAAGCTGCCGTTGACGCGCCGCTGCCCAAGCTCCCCAAACCTTGGATCGCCGGAGCCCACCACGAGGCTGACGGGAAGTCTCCAACACCGCCTCCGAAGAGACTACTACCGCCGCCGCCAGCGCCGCCATGAAGATCTGACGCAGCACCTCCGAACCTAACTCACCCAGATCCGCCGCTCCCGGATCTGGCCGTGGTGAAGGGAGCCGAAGAAATCCACCGATTTCCGGACTCCGGGAAGTCGCGCGCATGACGACCATCCTCCATGGAGCACCGTCGCCGAAGGGGAACCGCGCCGACACCAAAACCTGCACCGCCAGCTCCTCCACCTCCCAGGCGCCGCCGGCCGGAGAACCACCGAACCCTACCCTATATACACACCATGAGACGGGCTTCCCCCACCCTCCCGCCGCCGAAGCAGCCGACGGAGAGGGAGGAACCCACGCCTCAACGGCGGCGAGGATGAGACGACGGTCGACTCTCAAAAATCGCCTTCTCTGGTACTGTAGCGGAGAAAGGGGATGAGGACGACGCTCTATGTAACGTTATGTTGGCCTTTGTTAACCAATTGTTACATCTAAAGTCACTACATGATTACTGAATCTTATATTTTAGCTGCTGACTTTTGTTTTCTCTACTAGATCATATCTTGTTGACCCACTATTGAATGATCTATAAGTAGGTTTGGGTAATAACGGTTTAAGTGGTTATGTCCATAGTAGCATAATGTTCGCAGAAGGTTGGTTTCACAGTATTGTTTCATCTTGAACTAAGTTACAAACCAGATACTGTGAAATCAGTTGATCTATGTCATATCACGTGTGAACTCTTGTAAATGGAAACTTGGAAGTAATTTATTTCCATTAAGAAACTAATAGAATCTTGTGATGCATGTAAACAGACCTCTTTCATAGATAGCACTTATTGCGTTATTGTCATAGTTGTTCTCGGCCAAAACCCTAAATATCAAATCCATAAGTGATATTGTTAGATCACGGACTAGAGCACAGCTGGTATGATAAGCAAGGGGGTGAGTGCAAGAGTCATCATGTTTGATGTGCATATACAATTTTTAGTTACTTGTTTGCATCACATTCTTTTTTGCTGGGGGGTTGCATTGCATAACATGCCAAACATTTGCCTTTCCTTAGCAAAGATGCATCCATCCTTCTTCCCTTTTGATGATATTTTTCTGCATATTTACTTAGGTTTTACCCCATCTGATGCACAAGAGAGATGATGACCTTTTGAGGCAGCTTCTGAAAATGTGGTCAAACTATTGTACCATGGTAAAATGTATATCTGGCTTCTTCAGCTGTTTGGACCAACGAGCCTAGCTTATGCGGGCGTAGTTGTGACTCGGCTGGCTCATGCATCCAACCAAATCAGCTTCAACTTCTTGTTCAACTGAATACCTCCCATACCCAAAGACACAAGATGGGAAGTGTGCATTTGTATTTTTCTTACATGATAGGGTATGCACATGTATTTCGTCACAGTGTGGCGTTTCCTCCTTCCCGTTCAAGGCTACTGAGGAGAGGGATATATCTATCTCAATTTCACATACAAACGCTATAAATAAGTATCCCTATATCACATCTTCATAATGTCCTACACCAACATAGTAAATTCACTCAGCCACCTCTAATCCAGCGGTCTTCCACATGAAAGATTGACACCTCTATAAACGGTCGTCAGAGCTGCCGAAGCGCGGTAGCTACTATGTTTCCTTGAGACCCGTCACTCTGTGACCGTGGACCTCCCCTCATGCATACATAGCTGGTGCTAGGTAAACACTGGAAGTGCATAGACGGCGACGAGCCTTCTTGTAGGGCGACATCTAAAATTAATTTTAAGTTTGAATTTTAGCTAAATCCATGAATGCAAGAAAACACCCACAAAAATATTGATTGGGAGTTAATTAATTATCCATTATGTTGCAGTATTACAATGAAAACAGCAATATCAATGATCGGTCTTCTGTAGCGCTGGTCTTGGACGATGTGGAAGGGCGGTGGCGCAGGTTGTGTCTCACCATAAGCACGGTTGGACATGACCACTACTCTATCCGTTCGGACCTCGTTGAAGGAAAATTAAACCTGTAAACATAAATCGTTAATTGTAAAATTTGGCCAACAACTAAACATAAACCTGTAAACATATTTGGCCAGACCTTCAATTGAAGGAGTGTAATTGAGATCTTTATACAAACTGTAATGTTACTGGATGCAAATTCTAACATGAAAGGGGATCTGAGAGAGTGAGAGGGGGGGAGAGAGAGAAGAGAGAAGTGTAAGGAAAGGGAAATCACAATGTTTTATTGTCTTCGATGCCCTCTCCATACACAAGCCTCTCCTTATAAGATAAACTGATGAAGAATCTCACGTCCACGCCGAGAGGTGAGATAGTTGTCGTACATCAAAGTAGACGTTGATCTTAGTACCTCCCACCACTTCCCGGGGACGTAATCCTTAGCACGCCACCCCCGGGGATCAATCTCCTCTCCCCCGGGGCGCTGCACCCGATTTAAATCAAAGATCTGATCAGTTCTTTAGGTTAGATTAGATCCAATTCAGCCAAATAAATCTCTATACTAGACGGCCCCAAATCCCGGTCAAAATCAGGTGCAAAATCAACGACTACGGCGGCGGCGGGAACTGGAGCAGCTCGGATCTCCGCCGGCATCAACAGCACACGCCTCGAGCATCGCTGCATGCTCTCCATCTACATGCATGTACCTGAGAGATTCGAGCAGTAAAGTCATGCACTAGAGACAACAGGTATACATGCAGCGTACACCAGGAAATCTTCATCTCCAGCGACACGGAACCGGCCCGGACAACCAGCTGCATCAAGTCCACGGCCACGACGCCATCAAGATCGATTCCGTCAGCGACTTCAAGCACCATCTACACCGATTTAGCCGAGCCGATCTGCACCAGCACAAAAGTCCAAAGGTACACATGCGTTGCATGTGCGTACGTAGTGCTTAATTCGGTTAATCTGCATGTACTGAGGTATCGACAACGTCGACGATTAAAACACATCGCTACACCTCAACATCGATTCCATCGACCTCCCGCGCTCTGACGGACCGACATTGAGGACATCGAGGCATACCGATATGTACTGCATCAAGTCAGAACTACAAGCCAACATCTACATCAACATCAGGATCTTCGTCGAGTTCTACATCGCCAACACAGTCATCGCCAAGGTTTACATCCACGTGGTCTTTTGCCGCCGTCCAAAAACCCGTCGCCGCCTCCGTAGATCTTTGCTGCCGCCGCAAAGCAGAGAGCAGCAGTCAACCTTTCTTGCGGAGACGGCGTACGTGGAAACCTAGATACCTGTATTCCAGAGTCTCCCGAGACCTCCCATGACCATAAAGTTAGGTCTCACATGCCTGGCGGAATGACATTCAGTGTACTCTTCCAGAGCTCCGCATGGACACTGAGAAATGCTAAGAAGATCGAGGTGAGACAGACACTATGATGGAAATTTTCAACACGAAACACTAAACCCCCTCAGCAATATAAGTGAGCACCATACATATGTCATTAAATTTCCAACCACCCGGTGTCGAGGTCTGAAGTGCACAACATAATTTAAATGGTGGTTGTACCTGACATCTTAAGAACAAGCAGGTGGGACGATGCTTTTGTTTGTTTGTGTGTGGGTGTGTACTGCAGCTCTGAATAATATTGTACAGCTATAGAAAAAGTTGGTAGCAAAGAATCAAATCCACATTGCTGGTCATTTTTCTCGAAATAACATGGACAATCACTCCGGATGCATAGTACATCCATGTTAATTGATATCTTTGGTATTACTATATTCCCTTAAGAAGTTATTATTCAAGTTTACAAAGTTCCTGTTTTCTGCTGTTTTTGTATGCCTCTGCCGGCCTCCGCACCGAGCTCTCCCCAGCCCCGGGCTCGCCTCTGCCTCGAGCTCGCCCCTCCTCCACGATCGCCGGAATTGCGCCGGAGCAACAATAGCGTGGTGGTGGATAAAAGGACCCAATTGCTTTTTCTGAAATAATTGTGGGGATCTGATGACGAGTTCGCTGGACCTATTTGTCGTACTGCTAGTGCGTCTGCTTTTTGGGCGCCTGCTGGACTGCTGCATTTTGCGGCTTTGCGCGCAGTATTTTAGGGCGTCTGCAAAACCGATTTCGGTCACGGCGCGCTAAAAGTGGAGCTGTAAATTTTTTTTTGGGCGTGGTGTGGTTGGGAGCCTGTTGGAGATGCTCTAATCTGCAACCTTTTTTTTTGGTTCAATCCTGTACCAGCACAAACACATGCAACAAAGAACGAAAATAAGAGCCTCTTCACAACAATCGCAGGTCATGTGCTCATACACAAATAAAGGATTTTAATTTATACTATATGACTAGAAGATTACCCAGCTTCATGGATAGGATCCATCCGAGCGAGGAGCTGTTGGCGTCGGCGGAAGAGCATACCCAATTTTCGCCTCCCCTCCCCTTCCCTCCCTTGCCGACGGCGCCTCTCGCGCGGTAAGTCTCTCCGTCCGCCTCTCTCCCTTCCCTCCCTTGGCGACGGCCGCTCATCCCCAGTCCGCGCGAGAGGAATAGGGCGACGGCGGTCAGTGTGGCTTCTCTCGTTCCAGTCGATCCACTCGAACCCTAGATCTCCGGTTGGGGCAGGTGGCCGTGGCGGCGGCAGGGGCCATGTCCCCATAGCCAGCCTCCTCTTCTCTATTCTTCACTGTTTGACCCTCTTCTCCTCTGGTACGTAGTTGATGGATTGCTTCGAAAATTGCAGATTTCAGGAGTATTGCAGGAGCTGAGCTCAACAATTTGTGCTGTCTTTGTTGGTTCTGTCCCTATTGAATCTGTGCTTATTCTTTGAAACTAGTAACCCGTGAACAGTATTGAGACAAATATGTTTTGACTTATTACGTTTCAAATGGTGTGTGCATTGTAGCCCTACATTCAACTCATGGAGAAAATATACTACTTGATGTTTTTATTCTATGTTACAAATATAACTGTCCACAATATGAGATTGTATAAAACTTCTTTTTTATGTACCGCGCAGAGTCTCCAATAATTACTGTTATTTGCTAAATGTTGTCTTCCTCTGTGATTGTTTTTTGTTTGTTTTTGTTTCTTCCTGTATTATTTTGATATGGCGTGTCGCTGAGGTTCTGTTTATAGGCCACATGAAACACAAATGCATATCAGGTTTCATGTTGAATTTCTCAATTATATAATGATGCAAATATGTCTCTAGCAAAGATGTAAATAGTTACTTCAGTATGATATTAATACAATTTAGTTTCACCAGCTGAACCACCTACTTACTCTAAATGCACATACCTTGCAGCCTGACGATTTCGCCTCACTCCCAGACTCATTTCATAAGTCCACAAGCCTATTGCGGCGACTGCTTCCACTCCCCGTACGAGGTATGAGCTCTGAGGAGGGCGAGATGTTGCCGCCGGCCGCGACACCGCCGCTGGACGACGACAACCTTCTCTCAGAGATCCTCCTCCGCTTGCCCCCGCAGCCGTCCTCCCTCCCTCGTGCCTCCGCCGTTTGCAAGCGCTGGCTCGCCCTCGTCTCCGACCGTGGATTCGTTCGCCGCTTCCGCCTCCACCACCGCCACAGGCCTCCTCTGCTCGGTTTCTTCCGCTGGCATGCTTGCATTGGCAGCATGCACTTTGAACCCACCATGGAGCCCCCTAATCGTCTCCCGCCTGGCCACTTCTCCCTTCCGATCAAGGCCGACGTCGGCATGCGTTGCCGCCACGGCCTCGTGGTCTTCACGGATTCATCAGAGGACTAACACCTGGTGTGGGACCCCGTCACCGGTGACCAGCACCCCATTGCCACTCCCCCAAGGGTTGATATGTACGACTGCACGGTGCTTCGCGCTGCTGGAGATGACCACCACTTCCTGGTGGTATGTTTACAGTACAGAGAATACGAAAACCCCCCCGAGCGATCGTCTTCATCTACTCGTCGGAGACCCGCTTGTGGAGTAATCCCATATCAACACCGGTTCCAATCGAAGCTCTGGATTATGAATACATGCCCGCTACGCTGGTCGGGAATTCCCTTTACTGGCCGAGTTCAAGGGTAATTCTGGAGGTGGATTTGTGTAGGCAGAGCATAGCTATGATTCCGGTGCCAATGTATATCGCGGGGGATTTCACGGTTATCCGGGCCGAGGGTGGTAGGGTGGGGTTACTGAGCTCCTTATCAGCCTACACTGTCCAGTTGTGGAAGAGAAATACTGATTGTGATGGTGTTGATTCGTGGTTGCCGGGAAGAACTATTGAGCTGGACTGGCTGCTTTCTCTGGATCCACCAAAACAGGCAAAGCACGTGTTGATGATAACGTATGCTGAGGAAAATAATATGGCCTTTTTATACACATTTGCCGGTATCTACATGGTCCAGCTCGAGACATTGGAGTTCAGTAAATTTGCTAAAGACGGCTTTTATTATTTCAGTTGTCTATTAGAAACCGTCTATGCTACAGGTAATAGCATCTCTTCAAACTTGTGTATGCTACATGTAATAGCATCTCTTCGAACTTGTCAAATCTGTTCAGTTAATAGTCTGGCTGTGCATGCCCTTCATTTTCAGGAATCAGGATATATTAATCAGTACATACTGTTTTGAAATAATCTTAATCTGTTCAGTTAATAGTCTGGCTGTGCATGCCCTTCATTTTCAGGAATCAGGATATATTAATCAGTACATACTGTTTTGAAATAATCTTTAAATTTGACAGATTGTCTGGTTTTGTCTATCTATTCATAATGTTGTATCAGAACTAAGTCATTTTTCCAAATTACAGTCGTGAGTTTATGCAAGTCTTTGATGCCTCCTTGTATCTATTTAGTATTTACCTTTTCATTGTGATGTTATTGGTTGTTGACTTACTATGATTACATAAACATAAACAGGCATTGGTGGTGGACATGGTGGAGCTGATCAAGATATGCTAGTATAATGTACTAGTTCAGCAGGCAACCTTATATTCTGAATTTATGCGGAGGTATATCTGAACTGTCCTTTCAAAAAACATGTTTTGCTTTCCTTTTTTACTGCCATTCCTTCCCTGGACGAAGACTCCCAGGCCTCTCCCTTCCTGCCCTGATCTGGCCAGAATCATCGCCTAATCCTCCTTAATTCCTCATCTTAACCCACACCATGGTCAGGCAGATGGCAAAGAAGAGTTAGCTCTCAGTAGTCAGTATTCGTGGATTGCATTTGTGTTCTACTGTTTTTTCTGCTATGGATTGATGTTCTTCTCTGTTTATCTAAATGTGCTTAATTTAATTTTTAATTGATGGCAAAGTTTAACTTAGTATACCTATAAGATCACAAGGACTTGCTATGGTTATATTTGACACTGGAATATATAGCTATGGGTTCTCACACATTTTTGCTGATGTATAACTAAATTTGACACATAACTAAGTTTAACTTAGTATATGGCGTTTCTGCACATGTATTGGCCTTTGGCCCCTGGCAATACGGTTGCTCATTCTCCAACATGGTACGAGAGCCTAGGTTTACTCTTGCTCTCCTCCTCACCCGCACGCAGCAACTCCATGCAAGATCAACTGCGTCGACGCCGTAGCTAGGCTGGCCGAGGATGTCTCTCTCTGGCTGATTCCGATCCACCTTTTCTCTCCTCGAGCCTAGTCGGTTGCCGTCGTTTCTTCTCTGCCCGGTCGTGCCTAGCTGCGCTGCCACTATCCCTGTGCCGCCGCCCCGGCTTCGGCTTGATCCGACTGGCGCATGCAGCGACCCTGCCACCGCCCCTGGCCTCCTTGGTCACAACGCCCTCGGCCTCCTTGGCCGCGCCGCCACCGGCTGCACCTCTGTCAGTCGCTGCCGCCGCCCCTGGCCGTGTTGCCTCCTGGCTCTCTTGTTTAGTTTGAGGAATGGAATGGGTTGATCCATCATCACCTCGTACTTCATAAGCATAGCTTAGTATAAATTGAGGGTCACCCCACCAATTTTGCCGGATCATCCCGCGATGTATGAGGTGTAACTCAATCCAAACAGCCCCAATGTTTCCAGAATACCTCTTTTCTCTTTGTCTTGGCATTTGTGTAGACAATAGATCTAAGATCGCGTGTGCCCAGCTCTCAAACTCGTATGTATATTTATTGACTACACATGCATAATGTGTAGTTATGTAAACCATCAATAATGATTCAGGGCCAGCAATTAGCGTATGAAACATTAGTTACATACATATGCTATATATTTCATTTTGGTATAATGGTGGTGATGAAAATGAGGACACATGTTGGACTGTGATGTACAATTGTTGCAACAATTGGCGTTCAACTTCTTATAATTGGCGTTCAACAATTAGTTACATACAATTGCTTGCTGTTGCTCTTGCCGTTGTTTACTGTATATTAATACAGAAATAGCTTGTTAATAAATAGCTGCCCTTGTCGATTATTTGTTGAATTGCAACTTCTAGTTAAATATCTCAGTAGGCTTAAAACAAACTACTTTTAGCTGTCCGGTTTGGTTTATGTGATGTTTAGGTAAATAAAAGTTGGTATGGATGCAAACTAATACGATTGTCCATTTCAGCTTACAAACAGGCGTGCAACTACAAATGGTTTGAAGAACCGAAGACGAAACTCTCCAAGGACAACTCCCCAAATTCCAGAGCCACCTGCCATGGGCACACGTAAGCAATCGAGCTCTCCAAGGCCAACACCAAAAATCTCAGAGTCACCTGCCATGGGCACACGCCGTAAGATCAGCGACGCCACGGTCAAAGTAGAGATCGATGTGCTAGAGCAAATCACGCGGGTGTCAACTGACAAGCAAGATCCAGACTATGTTCCGGGGAAGAGGCCTATTGGGAGGCCGAGGAAGGGGAAGTGAACGCTACCTGTGTAAACCATCTTCCATGTGTGGGAGTATCGTGTTATCAGTGGTTTTCCTTGTGCAAATTTCTTGTGATCATTCATGTTCTTCACGGGTGACGGTTAGCCTGTATGATCACAAGAATTTTACAGGATTATTACCTGACAGGTCACAAGGCACAACAGTTTCAGGAATTCGCAATGTTTATGTTGACTCTTGTAGAGACATGGATAACTAGGTGTTCAGAGGGAGAAGGGAAAAGGACGAGGCTGACTGCCATGTCCCTAGTACAACCAAGTGGCTTAGTCGACTAATGTGCTACATACATCATGGCAAAGGGTTAGGGTGCAGTGTAATATCATTCAGTTACATGTTAATATTCTTGTGTGAAAAACTGCATTGGTTCAGCCTTGAACTCTGTCTCATGTGCTGCTTTTATCTGAAGACTCTCATGTGTGTTGCTCTATCACAATATCTCTGCTTCGTTTGGATGTTTGTATTGGGGCTAGATATTGGATATTCGGATAGTTTGAGTCCTGAATATCACGAATATCCGTCATGGCCTTTTGTCGCCATGAACTGCACAATCACCACGTCGTTGTTTGCCGTCGTTGTTTGCCGTCATAAACTGCACTGCCGCACAACTATTGCGCATGTCGCCGCCGCCGTTAGCCGGCATGAATTGCACTTTCCGCTTTTCACCGCCATGAACTGCATTGTCACGTAGTAGCTTGCATTTGTCACCGCTGTCCGCCGACATGAACTGCAATGTCACATCGGTAGTTGTCGCGTTTGTCGTGGCCGTTCGTCGTGACTTCAACATGTACACTAGGTTGGAAGAGCTCGCATGTAAATGCTGCAACGCGGACAGCAAAGCATAAAAAATTGTAATAAATAGGAAAAAAAACTGGGACTGTCTATTTGTCAGTCGACTGATTATGATTTCGTCGTCAGTCGATTTTTTGGGCCAATCGTACGTCGACAAGTCAACCACCCAGACCACGCTGCCCGGAAAAAACACGAAAGGAAAAATGCCCACGACTGCTTTCCCCTTAACGGGTTATGTTGGGTTAAACTGGGCCCGAACCAAACAGGCTACTGCCCTGCGCTACCAAAAATCAGCCAGATCTAAAAATGACAACACATGAGACAACTAGACAGGCCACGGGCCCGATAACAAAAAGGAGAAAAGGAGCGATCTTCTTCCTCAAGAAAGGATTCATAGCAGCAGCGATCTCCTCGCTGGGAACCTCGCCAGGTTCGAACTGGGAACCTCGCCAACAGCCATCTGCTTCTCCTCGCGAGCAGCTGGAGCAGTACCTCGCACAGGATCTGCAAGTGCAGTGCCCAGCTCGTCTCCCAGGTGTGTAGCCTGTCTCCCACATGTACGCACAGTCTGCTTCTCCTCGCCAGCAGCCGGAGCAGGCACCTCGCCTAGGATCATACATGAAATCATGAGGTGTGATGATTAAAACAACTTTGTAAAGGAAGAACAAAAATGAATGATTACACAAAATAGATTGCTGAACGAAAAACATGACATAAAAGATCCAACTTACACAAAACTTGTCGAAACCACTGTTAAGGTACACATAGAATGGGCTCCTTGGACTTAGTCGTAGTTCGCACCGACCCTCGGTTGATCCGCACGTACCACAAGCCATCTGCATATATGGCGTGAAGAGAAAAATGAAATCAATAATACAAAGGTTATGCACTCTCTGAAAAAAAATGAGGCACTGCGCCTCGCCCCCCGCCTCCCCCCCTCAACCTTGTCGATTGTAAAGCTGTGGGATGAATGACAGAAACAAGGGTAAAAAGGGGATATGTTGTGTTCTGGAGTAGAATGGATGGAAGCATATATATAGGTCCAAGAAGCATAAACATATAGACATCACTGAAACATGACTTAGACACTGAAACGTGAGTGAGCAAATACTAAATCAATATTGAATCACTGAAACAGATAAACAAAGCTGAGACACTAAAAACATGACTGAAACACTATAACAAACACTGAATAACTGAAAACAAGACTGAGACACTGAATCACCGAAACTAAAGTGAGACAATAAATCATTACTGAGACACTGAATCACTGAAACAAGACTGAGACACTAAATCAAGACTGAATCATTGAGACACTGAATGAATGAGACAATTAAAAACTGAGCAATAAATCAAGACTGATACAACGAATCACTGAAACAAGACTGAGACACTAAATCAAAACTGAATCACTGAGACACTGGATAAATGAGACAATTATAAATTGAGCTCTGGAAAAAATAATGAAATACTGAGACACTGAGAAAAAGACTGACTCAGAATAGAATAAATGAGATAAAGAGAGACCGAGAAGGAGATAGAGATTGAGATTGAGAGAGAGAGAGAGAGAGAGAGAGAGAGAGAGAGTGAAAAATTAGAATCATCCCTCAAGGAACGTCTGCTCTTGCAATGAGTGAGGCATGCCGGGCATTCATTACTTCTGCAAAAACACCGGCATCACTTATATTATCATTGAATAAAGTATATATTTGTAATTTTCAAACACCCAATCAGGTTACATTTACACTTTTTTTGAAAGATGACATTGAGACAAGACATCGCAGACAGACAATACAAGGGAGCATACCCAAGACGCATGGATTTATCAATGCAATCCCTACAAAACCGGTGCAAACACTCCATGACCGTTCTTGTTTTCCGGATAATGCCTGCAACAGAGGACCAGAAGACAAGCCAATTCTCAGATATCACAGTTTGGACAGAGATGCTACTTAGTTCCACGACTAAAAGTTTACTCGTGCTATCCTATAATAGCATAAAAGCTAGTTGCAACAGTGATCTGTGGACAGTCCAAATATGCATATTTGCGTAACAGTAACATCTGAACCTTCAATGTGCTAGTTTCAACTTGTAGTAAATGATTATGAAAACCCTGACATCAACATAACAAGAGCATCCAATTGTAGTTACAGGTAATGCTTTCAAGACAGAAATCATGCAAAGTAAACAGAATTATTATCTCTCAATCTGAAAGCAAGTTGACAAGCATATTCTCACCTAAGCATATAGGGCACCGCACTTCCTTCCGTATGTCCATTAGTTTCACTAGTATGAACCTGCACGAGAAAACAATGTTTTTTGAGCTACCAGTTTCGATCCTTGAAAAACATGAAAAACAAGACTTTCAGTACCAATTGGCATATCAATTACTGACAGTGGTTTGTGATATTTTTTTTGTTTTTTAAGAAATATATAGCTAGAACATAAAGTTCAGGTCTTTGCAATGGGGCAACAGAAAACAGTGGAAAATATGAAGCTAGTAGCTCCACAGGAATACTTGAACACTGGAAACTAATATTTGACAGGCGAAAGAAGAGTCCATAAGATTCAGTTAACCAGCTGAGAGATGTGAGCAGTACCAACAAAATACAAGAGATACATAATTGAAGATCAGCAAAAACTACGCCTACATAATTATCTGGATCAAATCTGACAAGCTATGTGTGACACAATCTGACAATAGAGTTTCGCTAATGAACAAAATGCTTTCCCAACAGGAAACTGCACTGCTCCTACACTAAACGTGGGGCTGATTTGCAACTAGCAACTAGTATTAACTGCAGCACGCAAATACACAAAAGAAAAAGATATTTACAGAAAAAGAGCTCTAATCTATCATGTGTGAGGCTATGAATTCAGTTGCAAGGAAATATTTTTCATCAAAATAGCTGTGGATTTCAGTAAGGAGGAAATATTCATAAAGACAGCTGATGGAAGGTAAATCATATGCTATTACGTGAATAAGAAATGCCTTTGCACAAAACTGAATTAAGAGACCTAAACAGGGTAGTAAGACCTATCGCAGTCATGGAGGTCACGGTAGCAACAGTAAAACCAGATAAATTATTCTGAAACAAACTCACAACATTATCGCTGGATCGACTGTGCACTTCATCAAAGCTCTCAGTGGGTGAACGTTGGGATCTGCACATAAAGATAATTCAGACATTCAATACACCATATACAAAATTCACACTTAGATAAACCAAGATAGGCTTCAGAATTACAAAGACAACAACAAAAACTGCATGAAAAAACCTACTTCAAAAGAAGGTGGCACATAGGGTCTACATATAATTTGTACAGATAACAATGAGGGACAATTTGCACATGCTCAAAAAATCTACCTATAGATCCTCTAAAATCAGCGCCAGGGCAAACACAAACGACTAGATTCAACGCACACACACCACCGCATACAAGCAACAACAACAAAAATTACTGAACCTAGCACCAGTAAACAGACACAAAATCTGCCGCGGGGAGGAGCTCGGCGAGGTCAGAACCTGTCCGCCGGCGCCGACGCATCATACCACCGCGAATCTCACTTCTCTGTTACACCTCCACCTTCCTCTCTCTCTCTCCTCAAACCGGCAGACAAAATCCTAGCGAAATACAGACAAGCAAGCACAGATCCTCCCCCTGCCATCCTCATGCTGACAGAGACGAAGGCTCTCCCGCGCGACGAGGGGCTCCACGAGGTCAGAAAACCAGCGGACAACGGCCGCTGAATCTAACTCCGACCTCTACCACATCGCCGCATGCATCCGCCTACCACCCCGCGTGAAAAAACGAGCACAGAATCAAGCAAAAGAGCTGAAGAATAGAGTACCTGGACCTCCGCCGGTGGCGATGTCTCCAACGAGACCGGATCTCCGCCATGGCGAGGCAGCAGCTGCGGCGGAAGGGGATCACCTCCTCTGGTTTCCACCGCTTACCCTCTCTCTCCCTCGGACAGAACACAGCTGAAAATGACACGCCACCAGAATGGAGTAGAAAATTCGAAAACAGTGACGGGCCGCCGAGACGCCGAACAGGTATGGGCCGGAAACCCGCAAGCCCGAGCGATTTAAACCCGATAGCGAGGTGCAGAACAGAGACGACCGCGACGACGTGGAAGATTGAGCAAGACTCTTAAGAACCATCCAATGGACAGAAAAACGACTGAGAACGAAATTGAAATCAGTCGAATGACACAAAGCAAAATCCAAACGATATGCAAACAATCTAACGGACTGCATGCACAAGATGTATCAAACTTCTTTGAGGCCAGCCCCAGTTAAGCCACCGAGACGCAAGATTCAGAGTATGTTCCAGGGAAAAGGCCTGTTGGGAGGCCGAGGAAGGCGAAGTGAACGCTACCTGTGTAAACTACCTTCCATGTGGGAGTATCGTGTTATCAGTGGTCTTCCTTGTGCAGATTTCTTGCCATCATTCAGGTTCTTCGCAGGTGACGGTGAGCCTGTATGACCGCAAGGACTTTGCAGTATAGGAGGATTGTAACCTGACAGGTCACAAGGCACAACACTGCCAGGAATTCGCAATGTTTATGTTGACTCTTGTAGAGACATGGATAACTAGGTGTTCAGAGGGAGAAGGGAAAAGGACGAGGCTGACTGCCATGTCCCTAGTATAACCAAGTGGTTTAGTCGACTCATGTGCTACATACATCATGGCAAAGGGTTAGGGTGCACTGACTGTAATATCATTCAGTTACATGTTAATATTCTCGTGTGAAAAAACTGCATCGGTTCAGCCTCCAACTCCGTCTCATGTTCTGCTCTTATCACGATTTTTGTAGCTTCGATTTGCTCTGTCAGTTGCTAGTTTGCTACTGATAGAGTGTACTGAAGAGGCAAACTGCATCTTGCCAGTGTGGATGATCGGATAGATATTCGGTGCGAAACGGCAGGCTTGTAATCTCTTTGCCGCCAAGCCCCGTCCACCCGCTGCCGCTGCCGCTGCCGCCACCGTATCCCCAACCCTATCTCCGCTGACACTCCACAGCCCAGTCCCACCGCCCCGTGCCTAGTCCCTGAGCTCGTCGACGCTGCCGGCGATGGAGGCAACGGGGCGCGGGGTGTTCCCGAACAAGCCCACCCTCCCGTCCGCCCCAAGAAGCGGCCGTCGCCGTCGCTGTCCCCGCAGACGCTCCTCCCGGCGCAGTCCCCCTCCTCACTCCCGCTCGACGCCTCGACTCCTTCCTCCTCCACCTCACCGCCACGCCGGCACCACCACCAGAAGCAGCAGCAGCCCCACCACCACGCCACCCCGACCCCAGCCGCCGCGCTCGAGATGGTCGGCCGCGAGGGCCGCCACGACGCCGTCTGCGCCCTGCTCGACGAAATGCCGCTCCCTCCGGGGTCTACCTCCTCTCGAATTTGTCTAGCGAGTGAGCACGAAAACTGCTAACTCAAAGTAAGCTGGAATTGCTAACTGTCTGTCATACGCGACGAAACTCAAAGTGTAAAAATACGAAGAACAGCTCGCTTATTCAGTAGTAGCAAGCTAGAAATGAGAGGAAGCGCTCGCGTTCCGGCCTGGCGTCGGTAGGTTCAGTGCGGTCGAGGTGTGAGAATTGCTGCCCAGAGGCTACTGTGGCAGCGGCGAGCAGAGCAGGCAAGAAGCAAAAGCAAGCAAGCAGAGCGGAGAGGCGAAGAAGGGCACGCGTACGTACGTACGTACGGATCCGGGCAATGTTGGGGTCGTCGTCCTTGATGTCGTCGGCGGCCTGGACCTGGAGGACGTGTTCGATGCTGGTGGTGCTCCCGACCAAGGGCGGCACGGCGGATACGAGGTCGACTACCCGGTCCCGATCCAGCGCCGCCCGCACCAGCCGCTGCCAGTTCTCCGCTGACGACGTCAATGCCGTGGCGCTGCACTGGCTGCTAGAGACACGGCAGCATGCATGCAGCAGCGGGAGGAGGGAGAGGCGCGTGGTGTGAGCTGGTGGTAGTGGGCGTTCTGGGGCACGTGAGAGCATCTTCACCGGGGGCCTCCAAATGTGTGTCCGGCACCCCTCAATTGGACTTCCTTGGGGTGCCGGACATGTGTCCGGCCAACATTTGAAGGCCGACCACAGCGGCACACCCCAAAGCAGGCACCCCAATTTTTTTTTTAACTTTCATTTATTCAAACTTCGGCGGAATTAAACGAGATTTAACAAACTTATAATTTCGAATCTAAACGAGATTTAACAAACTAAACCTAGACTAGGCGGAGAGAAGGAGGCATATGACAATGCCGGCGCAGCTTCTCGCCAACCAATACACGCGCCGGCGGGGAGAGATGCCGCTTCATGGCCTGCCGGCGGGGAGAAAGATGCTGCCTTCGCCCGCTTCATGGCCTGCCGGCAGGGAGAAAAAGATGCGAACCAAGCGCCGGAATCATCAAGAGACTTGCATGCCTCAATGATCCGGCGCCGGGAATTCATCTGCTATTCCCGTCGGATACGGCCTTTAGAAACGTTCCCGACGGCCTCTCGGGCCTTGAGGAACGTCCCATAGCCTCGGCTGAGCCTGCTGAGACTTCTGGTTTCGCCGGCGTTTGATCGAAAGCCTCGTCGCCTTGCGCTGCCCCCTTATTCGGTGACGGCGACGCTGCTGCCCAAGATGCAGCCGGAGGTAGAGGCAGATCGGGCAGCTCAGGGTCGTCGTCGTTCTCGCTGTCACGGTCGTCGTCTGTTGCGGACAACTCCGGCGTTGGCTCTCGTCGACCGCTACGACACGCCTCGTACTCCTTGTCCACCACGACGTGCCAGTAGGGCGCCGAGATCGAGTACTTGGGGTCGAGCTTTTGCTCGTACGACATCTCCATCCACTTGCGCTTGAGGAAGTCGATGCGCTCCTGTCCGCTGAGCCGTGGCGCCACCGGAATGTTGGCGGCACTCCTCACCCACCCGTCCGGAAGGGTGGCAACGTCGGCCACCGGCACCGCGTGGCGGCTGCATAGCCGCGCGGTCTCCAACGAGAGCACGTACGGAGGCGCGTTGTCGGCCTCCTCGCGCCACATGTCTCGCTGGAACGCCTTGGCCATCTCCGCCTCCTCGTTGCGACGCCGGAGTTCCTCTAGCTGCTCGTGGCGTTGCTCACCGCAACGCCCGTCGCGGCTGCCCGCCATGGTGGCCTATGTTCTTGAGGAAGAGGGAGAGAGAGGGAGAAGCGATGGTGTGAGGATAGGACGGCTGCGCTGCGTTGGCTTTTAAAGGCGGCCGGAGGAACGGGGTTGGGTGGCCTGCATTAACACGGCCACCGCTTCGCCTGGCCGCGCATTGACGCCGACGACGCGTGTGCAGGGCGCCGCCGCGACCTGCAGCGCCGCCGCGACCTGCAGCTGCGACTTCAGCACGCGTCGCTTCCGTCTGCGCCATGGGAAGCGGCGCGGCGTTATTGCGACGCGTCGCTTCGCTCTGCGCCCGCCAGGGGAATAGGCGCGGCGTTATTGCGAGGCGTGCTGACAGCCGTGCCGCCGTCTCGTCGCCTCGACATTAAACGCGGCGGAACGGCCTCCTGCACAGCTGATTTAACACGGGGGCCGACGGTATGTGTATGACGGGCGGGCCATCGCTGTCAGGGCCATGTCCGTGGCAATGTCCGGCACCCCGGGAGGGCCTCCAAACTTGGAGGCCCGATTGGGGGTGCCGGACACAAAATCGCCCGGGACGAGCCTTTGGAGGTGCCGCTGTTGGCCCATTTCGGTGTCCACCCCCCAATGGGCCTTTGGGGGGTCGTTTGGAGGCCCCGGTGGAGATGCTCTGAATGCCTTTGCTTTGCTTTGCTTAGGAGTGAAGGAAATCTGTTTGCCTCTGCTTTCTGGCACCACCATGCATGGCAAGACTTTGCACATGGACATGGATGACAATGCCATATGGTGCAAGTACTTTGCACTTACTTCTACCAGGGTGGAATACCATTTGAACAAAGAAACATATGGAACATTTTAACAGTTCAAACATTTGTGATATATAAATTTGGGTGTCTATTTTACAGGCACTAACATTTTCTTAAATAAACATCTTTCTAGACAAGTGAACGTTTAAAAAAAATACATGGACATCTTAAATAAACTGCCACGCCAAGTCAAACACGTCCAGCTCAAAAGCCTAATTCGGCGGGAGGCATAGGTGCGTGGCATAGTCGCTCTGGAAGCCTATGGGGAGCAGTGGCACAATACCCGAATTTGTCGTGAGCATCGTGCAAAATTTTACATTCGCGCTGCCCGCGGTACATTGCATGACCCAGGACGAGGAACAATGTTACTCCACTGGTGAACAGCGAAAGGTCTATGGTTAAATTGCTATTCGAAAATAAGAAACATACACACAATTTGAGAAATGTAAAGATAATGAATATCATCTTGTTGTCCCGTTGCAACGCACGGGCATTTAGCTAGTTATACATAATATACTAGCAAAATACCCGTGCGTTGCTATGGCTAAACAAATACATATCTATGTTTAGCTAAATAATTTTAGTTTGTTTCTACTAAATGCAGATGATCAAGAAAAACAAAAAATTCTTACATAAACCGTTTCATCGAGAGCTCTATCACGTTCACGTCTTATTTAATCTTATGTATTTCTTTTTTTTGTTTCAGTTGGCTGCCCTTACTTTTCCATCACTGTGTCTGAATTTTCTATGTTCCGCAAAGAGGAGGCATTTTCACGCCGGTCTTTGGTTTCAATGAGAATTTGATTTTTTGACTGGGATGTCATTGTGCCGCGCTCGGCCGCGAGGGCCGCCACGACGTCGTCTGCGACCTGCTCTGCTCGACGAAATGCCGCTTGCCCCCGGATCGCCCCCCCCCTCGAGGGTCGGTACGGGCGCGCGCTGCAGCTCTTCGACGAGCTCCGGCGCGAGGGGGTGGAGCCCACGCGACGCGGGTCACCCACAACGTCATCCTCGACGTATTCGGCAAGATGCGCCGCTCCTGGCCGCGGATCGTCGCGCTGCTGGAGGAGATGCGGGCCGCCGGGGTCGAGCCCGACGGGTTCACCGCCAGCACAGTGATCGCCACGTGCGGACGGGAGGGGCCCATCGACGAGGCGGTGGCCTTGCTTCTTCGAGGACCTCAAGGCTCGCGGCCATGCCCCGTGCGTCGTCACCTACAATGCGCTCGTGCAGGTGTTTGGCAAGGCCGGGAACTACACGGAGGCGCAGCGGGTTCTCAAGGATATGGAAGACTCTGGCTGCAAGCCGGACGCTGTCACCTACAATGAGGTCGAATGCGAGGGCTAGGTTCTGTGATGAGGCTCAGGCTGCCAAATGTCTTGAAACAATGGTCGGCAAGGGGATACTGCCGAATACATTCACCTACAATACGATAATGACGGCGTACGGGAATGCCGGGAAGCTGGAAGAGGCGCTCGCGCTGTTTGATCGGATGAAGAAGAATGGTTTATCCTTGGCATGCTGGGGAAGAAATCAAGGTTTGCCGAGATGCTCGGGGAGATGTCGAGGAGCAGGTGCACACCGAATCGGGTGATATGGAACACATTGCTGGCGGTCTGCAGGAAGCGAGGCATGGAGCACTATGTTACTCGGGTACTTAATTAAGGGGATGAGGTTCTGCTTGTGGGGTTGAGCTGTGCCGAGACACCTACAATACAGTGACAACTGCTTATGGCCGGTCTGGTTCCAGGACCAACGCTTTCAAGATGTATGATGAAATGACCACTGCCGGCTTCGCCCCTTGCTGAATGTGCTATCTCGGCAAGGGGATTGGACTGCTGCTCATTCCATCATAAGCAAGATGAAGAACGAGGGATTCAAGCCTAATGATATGTCATACTCACTATTGCTCCAGTGTCACGCCAAGGGGGCAATGCCGCGGGGATTGAGGCCATCGAGAAAGAAGTTTACCAAGGCACCATCTTCCCGAGCTGGGTTATCCTGAGAACCCTTGTTTTTTTAGAGCGTTCACCGGGGGAGCACAAAGGCTCCCACCTGAATTTTCATTTATTTTCCCGGGGAAAAAAGGGTGAAATCCCTTTTCAGAAGCCGAGAAATACAGTGGGCAGGGAGGGGGAGCGTTGCCACAGGATGGGCAAGCTCGAGCTACGGCATTTTATGTTACATGCGTAAGTACTACGGTCGTTCAGGGAGGAGGTAAGTGAGCCAGAGATCGGCATCTTATCTGCGCTCCAGGGGTAGGCGTGCACGCCAAAGAACGGCGTCATCACGGCAGTTCTTGCGCGCTCGGGAGAGGGACGGGGCGAGGTTGGTGAAGACCACACCATTCCGGTGTTTCCATATGTGCCAGAGGCAGAGGAGCCACAATGTCGACGCGGTGGCCTGAGGCGCAGACGCGGGCAGCGGGCAGTGGGCGGCGTCGGCGACGGTGCAGGACGTGGATGGAGGGGAGCCGAGGGCGCTCCAAAAACTTCGAGCAAAGGGGCACTCAAAGAATATGTGATGGTCTCAATGGGGGCGTCGCAGATGGGGCACGAGCTCTCAGCCGTGGTGAGGATCCCCTTGCGGAGCAAGTTGGCGCGGCATTGGACCCGGCTCTGGACCAGCAGCCAGGCGAAGAACCGAACCCTCGACGGCGCACGGTTGCGCCAGACGAAGTCGTGCCAGCGCGCCAGCTCGCCGCCGATCGTGCACAGTTTGGAGAGGGAGGACGTGCGCAGCTTCCCTCCACTTCCGGCGCAGAGCGGGAGGCTCCGCATGTCGGGGGCGTCGGAGAGATGGGTGCCCGCCATGGCAGCAAGGAGGGTGCATCGTTGGGCGGACGCCTTGGTGGAGAGGCGCGGCACCAAGATGGAGTCGAGTCCGCTGTCGATGACGAGTTTGACGGAGGCGTTCTGCGCGGTGCAGTGGGAGAAGAGCTCGGGCATTTGGTGCGCGAGCGGGCCGGCCGGCATCCATGAGTCCAGCCAGAACGCAGTGCGCCGTCCATCCCCAAGGCTGACCCTCGAGATGCAGCGGTAGAGGAGGAGGAGGACCCTCCTGGCTTGTCGTCGTCCAGCGGAGCGCCGTCCAGGGTAGCCCAGACCCAACGCGGCCAGGACTCGTCGACGGCCGTGTGGAGACGGTGGAGGAGCTTGACCTGGAGGCTGGTGTTCTGGTCTGTGAGCGCGCGCACACCAAGGCCACCTTCTTCCTTCGAGCGGCAGACGAAATCCCAGGCCACGAGGCATTGGGCTCCGGTGACTCGGTCGACGGCGGCCCATAGGAACGCACGCCTGAGCCTGTCCAGAGCAGCGATCACCCCGGGAGGGAGAGTTAGCGCTCCCATGGCGTAGGCTGGGAGGGCGTCGAGCACGGCATTGAAGAGAACCAGCCTACCGCCGGGAGAGAGCAGCAACGCTCGCCATCCCGAGAGGTATTTGTCGACTTTGGCAATGAGCGGCGTGAACGCGGCAAGCCGAAGCTTCTCGGCGGAGAGCGGCAGACCCAGGTAAGTTTGGGGGAACCCCTCAACCTGGCACTGGAGTGCACCAGTGATGTCAGCGAGGATGGCGGCGTCGACGTGCATGGGCACGAGTGTACTCTTGCCGTAGTTGATGCAGAGACCGGTCGCGCGCTCGAAGCGTTGGAGGATGACGCGCAGCCAGCGGGCGGACGCGGCGTCCGCGCGCAGGATGATTAGCGTGTCGTCCACGTACTGGAGGACGGGGCAGGCCGCATCGTCGACCAGAGGGTGTAGCAGCACGTCGTCAGCGCAGACCAGGCGTTGGAGCCCGTCGGCGACGATGAGGAAGAGGTACGGCGACAACGGGTCACCCTGCCGCAATCCACGTAGGCAGCGGATCCATTTCCCGGGGAGCCCGTTGAGGAGGACGGCGGAGCGCGACGAGGCGAAGATCGAGTCCATCCAGTCACACCAAAGGACGGGGAACCCGCGCGCGAGCATGATTTCGCGCAAGCTAGCCCAGCTGACGGTGTCGAAAGCTTTGGCGAAGTCGAGCTTGAGGACGACGCATGGGAGTCTCCGGCGGTAGCAAGTCTGCACGAGCTCGGTGGCGTAGATGAAGTTCTCGGAGATGCTCCGCCCGGCGAGAAACCCAGTCTGATCCACGGCGACGATCTTGCCAATTTGCTGCTGGAGGCGCGTGGTGAGAGCTTTGCAGATTGCTTTGACGGAGCAATTTTGCAGGGAGATCGGCCGGTACGCAGCGGGGCCCAGGATGCCAAGTTTCTTGGGGAGGAGAACGACGTGCGCGCGGTTGATTCTCTCCAGGTCGGCGGCGCGGGAATGAAATTGTTCGAACAGGCGGAGCAAGGCGGGGGAGACGGTGGCCCAAGTAGCACGGTAGAAGCTGGGCCCAAGCCCATCAGGCCCCGGCGCGCTCGAGCGGTCCATAGCATCAACCGCCGCCTTGATTTCCTGGGCCGTGAAGGGCCCAGTCAGCTGTCCACCATCAACCTTCGGCAGGCCGGTGTAGAGCTCGTGCACACTGAACTCCCAGGCGACCGGCGGCGCACGGCCGAGCAGGTCGCTGTAGAAGCCGTACAGCCCCGCCGCCTTTGCGTCATGGCTGACCAGGATAGCACCGTCGACGTCCAGAGCGCGGATGCAGTTCCGGCACATACGTTGCGAGGCGCGGGCGTGGAAGAAGCGGGTGTTTTCATCCCCTTCCACGATCGCGCGGAATTTCCCCCGCTGTTTCCATCGGGCGGCGCGATCAAGGATGAGGGTTTCCAGCTTGGACCTGCAGAGGACACGGAGCGCAAGCTCGGGGCCAGAGAGAGGCCGAGCTTCCTCAAAAAGATCAAGAAGGTCAATGATGAACTTGCAGTTATTTTCGAACTTGGGGGTGAAGTGGTGGGAGCGTTTCCAAACCTTGGCGGCCATGCGGAAGGATTTCAGGCGGGCGGCCATGTCTCCCGCAGCATCAGCAAGCAACGGTGGGGTGGTCCAAGCGGGCAAAGTGGTGGGGAGGAAGAGAGGGTCAAGGAGCCAAGCATTATCAAAATGGAAACAAGCTGTGCGTGGGATGGTGGTGGCGGCGGTGACAAGCAGCGGGAAGTGGTCGGATGTGGGGCGGGCGAGCGAGGTGAGCGAGGAGTTGGGGAGAGCTAGGTTCCAAGCTTGGTTAAAGAGGGCCCGATCGAGGCGAGCCAGGACAGGGACGTCTCTTTTATTCGACCAAGTGAAGAGGCGATCAAGGAGAGGGAGTTCGAAAAGGGCGAGGTTGCAGATGGAGTCGTTGAAAGCGGAGGCTAGGTTAGGGTTGAAGTTATCATTGTTTTTATCGTCGGGGCTACGGATGAGGTTGAAATCTCCAACGACGATCCAGGGGAGGTTGAACAGAGGTCCAAGCAGCTCGAATTCCGCAAGAAAAACAGTTGTCAGGGCGTGATCGGCGGGGGCATAGACGTTTGTGACGGCGAACTCGAGCCCAGAGAGGGTGGAGGACAGAACCGTGGTGAGACAGAAACGATCATGGCGGGAGGAGGTTAGCGTGTACAGATTGGGGTCCCAGGCGGTGAGAATGCCGCCAGAGCTGCCAATAGCGTCTACGGTGACGAATTCAGTTAACGGGGCGGGGAGGAAGGAGAGAGCAGCGAGCCGGTCGATAGTGCAGAGTTTGGTTTCTTGCAGACAAACGATAGAGGGGGAAGCAGACGAGATCGCATCACGAACAATGGGCCTTTTCAACAACGAACCAAGCCCTTGCGTGTTCCACGATTCGACGGTGAGATTGCGGCGGTTACTAATCATTGAGATAAAAGGCACCTAGGTGGATACAGGGGGTACAGGGGGGGGATACAACGCACACGAACAGACAGGAAGCACACACGGGTACAAAGAGACACGCTGGGGGGGGGGTTTACGTCGTGCCCCGAGCGATGGAGACAGCAGGGCGCACTAATCATCTGAACCGGATGGCACCGGGACAAAGATGCAAACAGTGGAGGCGAGGGCGGCGATCGCGCGTTTGCGCAGCGGCTTGGAGCAGCCGAGCACATGGTGCTTCTTGACCTGCTGCTGCAGGGCAACGGTGCAGCCATCGTGGGAGTCGCGCAGCTCACGGATCTTCTCCGCACGTGCGCCGACAGGTTCGAAGAACTGGGCCTCCTTGCTAGCCAGCCGGGCACTGCGGCGCTGCCCGTTACCGTCAACAGCAGGCAGCGCGGTCTCGAGTCCGTCGTCGAGGATCTCCGTGATCACGACGCCGTGGCGGCGCGTGACCGAGAGAGGTGGGCCAGAGCTGAGCATCCCAGAGCCAGCGCCAGACGACAGGCCGCTGCACCATGAGAGCATGAGCTGGGACAGTGACGAGTCAGGCGAGGCAGCTCCTGAGGCGCGTGCAGGAGAGCTTGTCACACTCTCCAGCATGGCAAGAAGGGCGTCGTGGTTGAAGACCGCGTCGTCGTTCCCGCCAAAGTGCGCGTCGCCCAGCGAGTCGTTGTCAGGAGCGTCAGCAGGCGGCATCCGTGGCGCTAGTGCAAGGCGGCCAAGGCGGCGGCCAAACAAAGGCGGGGGAGTCGCGCCGAAGAAAGGGATGTACTCGCCATCACTAGTGTAGAACTCACGCGCGCGCCACACACGGAGCCTGCGCAAGTGGACAAGCCTGGAGCCCCAAGGTGCCCACGAGACGACGACGTCAGGGGGCACGAAGGTGCCATCGTTGAGCAACACCATGGCCTTGACCAGCGAGCGGTCCCCCTCAGTGATAGAGGTGGGGTCCACCTCCAGCTGAGAACCCTTGTGATCGCCAACTTCAAGTGCCGGCGGCTGGAGGGGATCGTGAGGGCATTTCAAGAGGTGAAGGCATGGGGTCACAAACCCTACCTGTCATTCTCAACTCTATGCTCTCGATGTATGCCAAGAACGGGATGTACAGCAAGGCGAGCGAGATGTTCGACTCGATCAAGCAGGGCGGGCTGATCTTGCGTGTCCCCCGTACTTCAGTAGCTCCACAGAGCTTGACGCGCGGCTAGAAGAGCACCCGGGGTAGCAGTCGAGCAGGAAGAGGTAAGGGGCGGCGCCCGGGGTAGCCTTTGACGGTGACACTGTCGAGGGTAACGGAAGAGCTACGTGGGGATCCTTCTGACGCGCTGCTCGGAAGCTGCGGCTAGACTTCTAGACTGCTGTGTGGATAGGGAAACACTCGACCAAAGCAGCAGGGCCGGCGGTGACCTCGTCGGTGCCAGACCGGGATGATAGAGCTGGGCTCGGCTCCAAGGATTTCCCCCGTGCGGGATTCCGGGGATACGGTGCAGGTGCGGGTGCGGTGCACCGTGACAAGGTGGGCGAGGCTGTGGTCACGTGTGCATGCGAGACGGGTGTGCTGGGTTCACGGTGGACACCGAGCTGACACGCTCGTGCACGTCCTCCTGGCACGCCACAAGTGCACAAAATGCACAGGGATAGATAGTTTAGCAAAGGGTAGGGTTAGGTGGGTTTTTGGGTGAGTTTTGAACCACGTTTTGAACCAATTTGAATTTCGGCCGAAATCTGCAGTTTTCAGAAAATTCAGTTTCAGACAGTGAAAGTGCTTCTAAGTCCAGAAGACTGTTACCAGGAGGGTAACAAAATCATCATGGTTGAGTGATCAAAAGGCCATTAGGATCAAGAACGAAGGTATAGGAGTGAGTTACTAACTATGATGATCACAATGGTCAACAATGCACGTCTGAAGAAGAGAGTTTGGATGGTTTTGTATGGAGACAAATAGAGAATAAAATAACAGTTTCAGAAAATTCAGAGTTGGAACTTGGTGAAAATTCTAAGTCCAAAAAACTGTTATTTTGGTGGCACCAGAACCATCATGGATTAAGAAGGTATAAAGCATGAAAAGATCAAACAAGACATTAGGATGATATACAAGGTGTCAAGGATGGATGGGGAGGTGGTGCATTTCCAAAGGATTAAGTTTGAGTGTCAAAAAAAATGCCCAAAGGCTAAACAATAACAGAGAAGAGGGTAGGTCCAGAGAAGGTTTTACCAAGTTTTCTCCAAGATTTTGAATAATAAAAGAAAATATTTTTGAATAAAAGGGTCACATATGACCATAGGAAAGTTGGGTAATTTTATAAGAATTTTGGAAATAATTTTATTCACAAAATATTTAAAATCCATTTCTGGCTTTTTGGTAAATAAATTATAATAAATATAAAAATGCTTCCAAATCAAATATTTTTGAATTGAGATGGGAGGGTCTATAATATGGATCACAGAAGTGATTTTTAATAAATAAGTCCTTTGAAAAATATTTGAGATTTCTTGTGAAAACAAGAAAAATAGGAGGCTTTTTAGGAGGCACCAATACTTGTAGAGAAAATGGATTTAATGGCCAAGAGAAGAACATTGGCCATATTAGATGTAAAACACAACTCATGAGGATGGGAAAGGAAGGTTTGGTTGAGCTCATAAAGAATAGGGAGTGATTTTAGAAAGGTTGCCAAGATAAGAGTACACAAGTAATCAAAATAAGGATGAGTTTGGATGTGTGGACTCACATTGCCAAGGCTACAATAATAACTCACACAAGCAAGTCAACAAAAGTCAATCCATTCAACATGCCACAACAAACAAACAACTCAATAACTCAAGCAAAATCAATACCACTCAAAGAGTTGGTGAGATGATGATCAACACAAACAAATATTAATCAACCAATTACATAACCCTTAATATGATTAGGTGATATAGTGATCACACATGATCATGACAAGATGATGTTAAAAAGTATCTCAACTCATAACTTTATAGTTTTCAAAAGATTTGATAGAGGGAAAATGTATGGGTTAGTATATTTCCCAATTGTATTATTTCCAAAGGGTGTTGAAAATAGGAGCTTCAAAATAAGAGATGTTGATACTTGCAAAATATCAATGTATAAAATAAGTAGGAGAAAGTACATAGATCTCCATAGTTTAGGAAACACTTAAATTTTGGAATAATTTTATTTTCTCAAATAGTAGGTCTTTGGGTTGTTGCTAAAATCAAGACATCCTCGAAAAAGAAGTTGGCCAAAATAACATTGGAGAAGATATATGGATAATTCTTCTTGTCATGACATGATCACCAAAATCAAAAGATATGTTATATTAGTTGAGTGCAAAGGTTGGTGTTTTCAGTGGTTGTTATCTCAAACAACAAAGCAGACAAGGTCATACCGAGCAATCAGAAGGAAAACCACTATCATTTGTGACGTATTTCAAAAAGTTTTTGTTGGCCCTGATTTTTTGCTCTCTAACAACTTTGTTTTTCTGGCTTCCCAAAAGTGGGCGGTTACAGACGGTGATACTACTGTGATGGCACACGTTCGTTGGGAGACCCCAAGAGGAAGGTATGAAGCAGTGCAGCAGCAAGTTTTCCCTCAGTATGAAACCAAGGTTATCGAACCAGTAGGAGTAGAAGCACTTCTGAAGGTTATCAACGCGCCAGAAAATATGCTGTTGCAGGGAGTTCGGCTGTTGACGTGGAACCTGCACATAACACAATCAAATTACTTTGTCCCAACGAAACAGTGAGGTTGTCAGGCTCACCGGCTTGCTGAAAACAAAGGATTAAACGTATGGTGTGGAAAACAGTGTTTAATTGCAGAGAATGAAAAGGAACAATGATTGCAGTTGGTTGTATCATCAGTGTAAAAGAATGGACCGGGATCCACAGTTCACTAGTGGTGTCTCTCCATAAAGATAACTAACATGCTGGGTAAACAAATTACAGCTGGACAATTGACAAAATATTGAGCGCATGACAATGCATATATATGACATGATGATTACTTGATATTCATGTGGGCATTACGACAAAATACATAGACCGTTATCCAACAACATCTATGACTAATAATCCACCTTCAGGTTGTCATCCGAGTTCCCCGTTGGTATTAAGTTGCAAGCAACGGATAATTGCATTAAGTAAAGTGTGTAAAGTAAACAAATGCATTAGACTTAACGGACGTACCCTCAAGCTAAGCATCGGTTATTTTATCCCTAGTGGCAACAGCACATCCACAATCTTAGAAGTTGCTGTCACTCTCCCAGATTACCGGAGGCATGAACCCACTATCTAGCATAAATACTAACTCTTGGAGTTACAAGCATCTACTTGGCCAAAGCATCTACTAGTAACGGAAAGCATGCAAGATCACAAATAACATATAAGATAGATTGATAATCAACTTGACATAGTATTCAATATTCATCGGATCCCAGCAAACACAACATGTAGCATTACAATAAGATGATCTTGATCATGATAGGCAGCTCACAAGATCTAAACATGATAGCATAAACTGGAGAGACAACCATCTAGCTACTGCTATGGACCCGTAGTCCAAGGATGAACTACTCACGCATCACTCCGGAGGCGGGCATGGTGATGTAGAGCCCTCCGGTGATGATTCCCCTCTCCGACAGGGTGCCAGGAAGAGCTTCAGAACCCTCCCAAGATAGGGTTGACGACGGCGGCGGCTACAAAACTTTTCGTGGATGGAGGCTCGAGTATCTAGGGTTTTCCCCTCGGGAGGAATAAATAGGCGAAAGGGCGGCGGCTGGAGGCACCCGTGGGGCCCACACCACCACACGGCGCGGCAGGTGGGGGGCCCGCGCCGTCCCATGGTGAGGCTGGCTCGTGGCTCTCCTTTGTCTCCCCTTTGAACTCCGTGTACGTGTCGGGAAAAATAGGAGGTCATGTCCAAGTTTCGTCCAATTCCGAGAATATTTCCAGAATAGCTTTTCTGAAATATAAAAACAGCAGAAAACAGGAACTGGCACTGTGGCATCTTGTTAATAGGTTAGTCCCAGAAAATGCATAAAAATGCTATGAAGTGTATATAAAACATGTAGCAATTGGTATAATATCAACATGGAACATCAGAAATTATAGAAACGTTTGAGACGTATCAGACGGCCCAACCCAAGTATTCTGCACAGCCTAACCCAAGTCGTCTCCTCTAAAACTTAGGAGCGCCTCCTCCCCGTCCAGGCGGAGAGAATTGCGCTCCCGCCCGCAAGGAAGAGCCTGTGGGCTGGACAACCAAGTCGCTTCGTCCTCCTCCCCTTTTCTTTTCTGTTTTTTACTTGTTTTGTTTTTTGTTTTAACAGTAACAACAAATGATGAAAATAAGAACATAAAAATAGTTCCAAAAAATTAAATATCTATTTTTCCAAATCTGAACATCTTGAAAGTATGGGCATTTTTCAAATTTGAAAATTTCAAATATGAACAATTGTAGAAAATGATTTTTTTTTCAAGTCTGAACAATTTCAAAGATCATTTTTTTTAAATTTGAACATTTTTTAAAATATATTTTTTTCTTCAAAAATTAACATTTTTTCAAATATGAAAAATTTCTGAATATGATGTTTAAAAATCTTAACATTTTTAAAATATGGACATTTTTTAAAATATGAAAGACATTCTGGATTTTTTCAAATATGAACAAAAAATGGCGATGAATGCAAACTATTATTGAACGATTTTAACAGTGATCAGAAAAGGTCGACGAACGAAAAATGTTTTTCAACGGTTTTAAAAAATGAACAAAAAATGATGGTGAACGTAAACTATTTTTGAACGATTTTGAAAGTGAACAGAAAATGCCGGTGAACGAAATCTATTTTGAACGATTTTATAAAATGAACAAAAAAGTCTATGAACGAAAATTATTTTTGAGCTAATTTTAAAATGTGAACAGAGAAAACTCTATGAACATAAATTATTTTTGAACGATTTTTTGAACTATGAACAATTTTCAAATCTGAATATTATTCAAATCTGAACAATTTTCAAACTTGAATATTTTTCAAATCTGTACATTTTTAAATTTGAACGTTTTCAAAAAATGATAATTTAAAATAATATCTAAAAAGGAAGACAAAAAAAGAAAGAAAAAATAAATAGCCAAAAAAAGAAAAAGAAAAAGAAAAGGAAACACGGAAAAAAAACGAAAAAGAAGAAAGAAAAAAGAGACAACCAAAAAAATGAAAAGAAAGCAGATGCACCTACTGGTCCGCCCATAAGCCACACGGGGTGTGCGGAGCCAATTAACGTCCGACCTGGTCGTCAACTAGGAAATGCCCTAAAACTTTGCGCCTATAGCCACTCGCGTCGCTGGACACCATTTACAGGCAAGCCAACGTTCCGTCCCTGGGTGGAACCGCCGCCGGAGCTCCTCTGCCGCATCGGCGATAGCCTCAACCTCAAGTGCTACTCCAGCGGGCAGGGGTTTGCACGGTGCGCTCCTGCCGCCATCCCCTTCGCAGTTTGCCAACAACAACGACGCCAGCTACTGCCCGTCCATGGCCTCGCTCCTCACGCGCCGCTCCTTCGAGCTCAAGGGCTTCCCCGCGGGGGCACGCTGCATCAGCTCCGCAGGGGCACTTATGGCATCTCTTTGCGTGTTGGACATTTCTGCAGTGAAAAGCTTTGTTACATGGCTGAATTTCAAAGGTGAAGTTATTCATATTGTTTGTAACAAATAAATCTGAGACCATACATAGTTAATTCTATCTATATATGTTTTTTTATGTCTTCTTACTTCGTATTTTGAAATATTTATTATTAATTTCCGCAACAAAAAAGCTGGGTGGCGGCGGAGTAGGGTTTGGTGGTGGAGATCGAGGGTCAAGACTCAGGGGACACGGCGATGGAACGTATCTGGTGGAGTGAGGATTATCTAGAAGCGGCCCACACGAAAATTGGACGGGCGGGGCGGGGGGGGGGGCTTGGGGAGAGAGGCGCGTGGTTTGGACGGGTAGCCAAATTTCAAATAACATGGAAAATTGGCCCATGTGACGAGGTTATACTCTGCGGGTACCCTATCGTAAGGGTACCTGGTGCACGTGAAGACTAAAGAAGCCCAAGACAATCGAAGCCCACGAAGGAAGGCCCAAGACGAAGATTATTGTCCAAGTTAGAATAAGTTATAGTCGGTTGCAACATACCATATCTGTAAACCTGGTCGGTTACGTACCCGAGACCTAGCTCCTTTATAAGGGCTGAGAGGGTGACCGATCGGGGACAACCAATCCATAACCACCAAAACCCTAGCGAGATCAGCAACTCGCCGGGACCCTTGTAACCCTCATATTCACAACATCAAATACAGACAAGCAGGAAGTAGGGGTTTTACCTCACTCGAGGGCCCTGAACCTGGGTAAATTCCCGCTTGTCAGCCGTCGATTCTACTAACACTACGCGTTCTCTACCACACAATCAACCCTAGGTACCTAACCATGGGACTTGCCGAGGACACCCCTCGTCAATTGGCGCCGTCTGTGGGAACAGGTAGTGTTGGACTAACGGTTTCACCGGTTTCATCATCAAGCGGCCACTCGCCGATCGCATCTGTAAACGGCAACTCGCCGGCTTCATCATCAAACGGCAAGTCGCCGATCATGGCTGCAAACGGCAACTCGCTAGCAAAATCAACTAGCATCAACTCAAGGGGTGGTCACTCGCCAATCTCTGCAAAAGGACTCAAGCCACACTCGATGGAAGCTCAAGAAACCTTTGCCGGACTCGAATCAGGTTTGGATGTTACAGTTGGAGATTTTAACTTTTTTGTCGATAAAGATGGTGTCCAGGACCTGTTGGATCCACTCGACATGGCGATACTCGACGATATCTCGACTGCATCTGCAACACCATCCATCTTGGCGGTGGCTTCATCACAGATCCTTCCGATCCAATCGCCAAGCGACTCTGCAACAACCATGACGTCGCAGGAATTCCGGGACAAAGTAGCAAAGAGATTTGGAGAAGGCGAGATCGAATCCGCGTACCGTCAAAACAACTCACCCGAGTTACTCGACAACATCTTCGACTGCAACGACATCATAGGAGAGGAGGAGGACATCACCGACAGCATCTACCTCGCCGATCTTAACGGCCCAGAAATCCGTGCCAGCCACGAAATATTAACCTGCAACACAGATAGCATGGAAAAAACACTCGAGGACCTACTCGATTGCAGCACAAACTCAGCAAACAGAGCAACTCTAACATGTGCCTCGACGATGACGTCGAGTCCATAATGCGCGTCAATAGCATGTGGGCAGAAGACCAGGTGATACCTTACCAGGTTTACACCGCGAGTACTGCAAAAACATCAGCGGCCGCGGCCTGTCACCGACCCACAGAATACCCATGCACAGTCACTATGCTAGATGGAGTAACCACGTTAACCATAACCGCAGAGATGGCGGAGAAGATAGACAAAATAATCAAGGACTGCACAATGATGCCAGCAAACGCAACCCTAGAAGAGATGTTGACCTTCCAGTACTTCAGCTGGCAAGAGTCAATGCGACTGAAGAACTACAGAGCAGTACTCGATGAACGCAAAAAGCAGGCCAGCATATCGAGTGCTCGTCGAAGGGCGCTCTCCATGAGCTCAACAGGAAGAAACGACCCCGCAAACAGGTCGAGGTTCATAAACCTTGGAGACGCAGATCGCGCAGCGCTCACTCGAAACCTGAATCTAGATTTCATGGCCGTAGATGGAGAAGGCGTACCCATACCCGCTAATCCAGCCGGGGCATTAATGGCGCTAGGCACTTACCTCAGAACAATCGAACCTCCTGCCGGAGATCCGAGGAGAGAACAGCACCGTCAGCAGTATAGGCAACTGGCGCTCGCAGCTCAAGCTCTACAACAACCGCAAGCAACTCCAAGGAGGAACACAGATCGAGATCGACGCAGTCGAAGCCCTCGTAGGAACAACAGTCGAAGAAGCTCACGCCGTCATCGTTCCAGCCGGAGCCGATCCAGGAGATCGTACAGTAGCAGTTCAGATTCGGAGGCAGAAATTGGACCTTGCGGAGCACTATGTTTCACTCGACGGGTTCGAGAGTCTCGCATGCCAAAAAAGTTTTCATTAACTTCCACACCCAAACTCAATTGCAAACAAGAGCCATCAGGCTGGCTGGAGGACTACAGATTGGCAGTTGGATGTCAGCACGGCACCATGACCACAGCAATGCAATACATACAGCTCATGTTGGAAGGAACGGCTCGCGATTGGCTCAAATCACTACCTGAATCATACTATGACACATGGGAACACTTCAGAGATGACTTCATAAAATAATTCGAACCTCTTTGCGAGCGACCCAAAACTTTTGAAGAACTTCGAACCTGCAAGCAAAGATCAGATGAATCACTTAGGTCATACATACGGCGATGGACTGCCATTCGTAACTCAGTCGGCAGCGTATCAGAAGATAGGGCCATCGATGCCTTCATGAACGGACTCGCAAGAGACGACTTCAAAGAGGCGCTTGGTCGGGAAAAACCAAGGTCAATGGCGGCACTCATGACACTCGCAACAAAGTGGGCGGATGGAGAAGACTCTGTGCGAGGCACTCGACCAACTTCTTCACACGACAACCATGAAAATGGCAGTCGAGATCGCAGAGACAGCTACAGAGATGATCGGAGACGCAAACGTAAACACCGTTACCACGACGATGATAAGCCAAGCTTCATTGCGGCAGGCTTTGCCCAGCCACGGGACAACCGCGACCAAACTGACAAACGGCCAGATGATCGCCGTGACAGTCGAGACCATCGTACAGATGACCGCCGTGATAGTCGAGATCACCGTGGAGATGACAGACGCGACAACTGCGACAGCTATAAAAGGCCAGAGTGGCGCTGGCGCACAGACAAAGAACCTGAGCGTTCAGTCGAAGAAAAGATGGACGATTATTGCAGATTTCATCTATACAAAGGGGATGACGGCAAACTACGTTCCAATCACTCGCTGAGAAACTGCAGGGAGCTCGATCAACTGGCGATTGAACATGTACTGCGACTACAAAGAGAAGGGCGCGCACCACTGCAATTGACGCAAGCGCAATCAATCTCAACACTTATGCCACAAGCACAGCCTACTCAGGTATATTCAGCACCACCACAAGTGCAGCCTACTCAGGTATATCCAGTACCACCACAAGCACAGCCTACTCAGTTATATCCCGCACCATCGCAAACACAGCCAGCACCAGTGTACATGGTACCAGCACAACCCAATACGGGAGCACAAATGGCGGGAGCCGTACACCAGATGCCACAAGTGGAGGAGCAAAAATATCCCGTGACTCGCGGACAGATGAACATGATCCAGCGACGGCGTTCATCCAACAGGGAGCAGAAATTACACACTCGACACGTTAATATGGCAGTCATGGCACCCCCAGCTATTCCAGATTTTTTGAAGGGATCAGAAACTCCAATCATCTTCAGTCGACAGGACCACCCACCTGCAGTATATCGACCTGGGGACGCAGCCCTTGTACTCGACGCTCAGATCGGCGACTACGCCATGACCAAGGTCTTCATGGACGGAGGCAGCGGGCTCAACATAATCTTCACGGATACACTCCGCAAGATGAACAAATCAGTTGAAAACCTGCCAAAATCCACAAATACCTTCCACGGTATCGTCCCAGGCAAAGCAGTACTCCCACAAGGCACAATACAGCTTGATGTTACATTTGGAGACCCTGCACACTTAAAAACCGAGAAGATTGAGTTCGAGGTAGTCGACTGGAAATCACAATACCATGCAATACTCGGGAGGCCCGCATTTGCTCGATTTATGGCCGACCCACATTATGCTTACCTTAAGCTCAAGATGCCAGGACCAAAAGGAGTTATCACAGTCAACGGGAATTTCCAAAGATCAGATTCGTGTGACCGTGATTTCAGTCGAATCTCCGAGATGTTTGGTATGGAGAAAACACTCGCTGAGCTCGAGGTCTCCAATGACCGCACACTTATGCTAGAACACAAGCGGCTAGCAACCGACAGAGAGTTCAATGCCACCAACGACACAAGGACGCACCAGGTGCACCCAACTGATCCCTCAAAGACAGTCAATGTGTCGTCGAGTCTTACTAGCGCATAGGAAGGCGCGCTCGTCAAATTCCTCCGTGAGAACTGGGAAATATTTGCATGGTGTCCAGCCGACATGCCAGGTATTCCCAGGGAATTTGCCGAGCACTCTCTACAACTTAAACCAGGTTCTAGACTAGTCAAGCAAACTATGGGCCGTGTCTCCGGCCCCAGAAGAGACGCAATCGAGGCAGAAGTTGACAGGTTACTCGCTGCAAGGTTCATTCGAGAAATCAAAAAATCAGACTGGGTTGCTAACCCCGTGTTAGTCGAAAAGAAGAACTCGGATGCCTTGCGGATGTGCGTGGATTTCACTGCCCTGAACAAATGCTGCCCAAAAGATCACTTCCCGTTGCCTCGAATCGACCAGATCATCGACTCGACAGCAGGATGCGCTCGATTATCGTTTTTGGATGCATACTCCGGATACCATCAGATTCGGATGAGAGAAGAAGACGAAGACAAAACAGCATTCATAACCCCACTCGGGGTTTACTGCTACACAACCATGCCCTTCGGGCTCAAGAACGCGGGTGCAACATACCAGCGCATGATGCAAAACTGCCTGCAAGAACAAAGAGGACGCAATGTTCAGGTCTACGTCGACGACATCGTCATCAAGACCGAGAAAGAAGACACGCTAATCGAGGACCTACGGGAAACATTCAAGAACCTCAATCGATACAACATCAAGCTAAACCCAAAGAAATGCACCTTCGATGTTCTAGCCGGGCAACTTTTGGGATACTTAATATCTGCGCGTGGAACAGAAGCAGACCCAGAAAAGATACAGGCCATACTCACAATGAAGAGACCTACTAAACTCCGCGAGGTGCAGCAGCTAGCTGGTCGAGTAGCAGCACTCAGCCGTTTTATGAGCAAATTAGGCGAAAAAGCACTCCCGTTCTACAAGTTGATGAAGAAAGCAGACAAGTTCGAGTGGACGGATGAAGCCGAAGCAGCTTTCCTTGAACTCAAAAAGATACTCACAAGTCCCCCAATCTTAGTCGCACCCAAGGAAAAGGAGCCGCTCTACCTCTACGTTTCAGCCACCAATCGAGTAGTCAGCACAGTATTGGTAGTTGACCGCATGGAGGAAAGACATAACCAGAGCATACAGAGGCCAGTATATTATGTAAGTGAAGTCCTCTCCCCGTCCAAACAGTGGTACCCGCAATATCAGAAAATGGCATACGCCGTGTTCATGGCATCCAGAAAGCTGGCGCACTACTTCACAGAACACCCGATAACGGTGATCAATAAATCAGCGATTGGAGACATCCTCACAAATCCCAATGCAACTGGGCGTGTAGCAAAATGGCTCATCGAGCTGGCACCTCTTGGTATCAAGTATGAACACCCGAAGGCAATCGAAGCACAAGTCCTACCCGACTTCCACACAGAGTGGATTGAAGCTCAATTACCAGGAGTTCCTGATGTATCAAACTCCTGGAATATGCATTTTGACGGATCCAAAAAGAACGAAGGGGCAGGAGCAGGCGTCATACTCATCTCACCAAAAGGCGATAAGCTGCGCTATGTCTTACAAATGGGCTTCGAGTTCCCATCAAACAATGAGGCTGAGTACGAAGCCCTGATCCACGGCATGCGAATGGCAAAGGCCTTGGGATGCACTCGACTAATGATCTATGGTGACTCTAATTTAGTTGTGCAGCAGACAATGAAGGCCTGCGACGCAATCGCAGATAACATGATCGCCTACCGGGACCTGTACAACATAATGGAGGGCAGCTTCGACAGATGCGAGCTACGACACATAGGGAGAGAAAGCAACGAAGAGGCAGACATGCTGGCCAACATCGGTTCCACAGGAGCACAAGTACCACCAGGCGTCTTCCTCGAGCGAATAGAGCACAGGTCAATCCACAAACGACCATCTACTGCACCACTAGCGGCAGACAAGAGCAAAGCACCAAGCACAAAGGATCCTCCGATTGAGGTACTTCTTATTGAGCCAACTTGGACTCAACCCTTCCTTGCATACATACTCTGCAACGAGTTACCCGAAGACATAAATGAGTCTATACGCATCACTCGACAAGCAAAAGCATACACCATCATAAACGGTGAGCTGTAGAAACGCAGCACTTCAGGTATGTTCCAAAGGTGCATCGCACTCGAGGACGGCATAGATCTCCTTCGAGACATTCATGCAGGTAACTGCGGGCATCACGCCGGCAGTCGATCACTCGTAGCCAAAGCCTTCCGAGCAGGGTTTTACTGGCCTACAGCGCTAAGGGACGCAGAGGACATAGTCAAACGTTGCATTGGGTGCCAGAAGTTCGCTTCCAGGCCACATGCACCTGCATCCGCACTCAAAACCATACCATTGGCATGGCCTTTCGCCCAATGGGGACTCGACATGGTTGGTCCACTCAAAAAATCATCACCTGGCGGTCATACTCACCTACTGGTGGCAGTCGACAAGTTCACAAAGTGGATCGAGGCTATCCCCATCACAAGCTCGACAGCTTCTACGGCGGTCCGTTTCATACAATCGATCATGTATCGATTTGGAGTACCAGACAGCATCATAACCGACAACGGCACCAACTTCACGGCAGAAGAGTTCAAATCCTTCTGCAAGGAGCAAAATATCAAGTTAAACTATGCCTCTGTGTCACATCCGCAATCCAATAGCCAAGTCGAAAAAGCCAACGGACTCGTATGCAGCGGCATTAAAAAGAAACTCTTGGTGCCACTCAGAAGGGCCACGGGTGCATGGGTTGATGAACTCTCGTCAGTACTATGGAGCCTAAGGACCACCCCAAATGCATCTACACAGTTCACACCATTCTTCATGGTCTATGGTGCGGAGGCAATGCTACCGTCCGATGTCAAGTTTAACGCACCGCGAGTGGAAGCGTACGAGGAAGATGATGCGAAAAAAGCACTCGAAGATGCAGCTGATTTGTTGGAAGAAGCACGCAACACAGCCTTGGCAAGAACGGCCGTCTATCAACAAGACCTCCGCAACTATCACAGTCGTCGACTGCGCACAAGATCCTTCATGGTGGGGGACTTAGTGCTACGAGAAAAGCAGAAGAAGGTGCACAAGCTCGCGCCACCATGGGAAGGACCTTACATCATCACAGAGGTCATCGATGGAGGAGCCTATCGACTGAAGAACGCGAAGACGGGAGAACTAGTATCAAACCCATGGAACGTGGCGCACCTGCGTCGTTTCTATGCATAGATCTCCTAGTTTCATATGTAATAGCACGCAATGTCGGAAGTACCAGCAGGTTTCAGACGCACTCTTTCCCTTACCAGGGTACCTAAGGGGACTGGAAGGGTTTTAATGAGGCGGCTTTGCTGGTCAAACACACAAATTGGAATAAAGATATATTTTCCTCCATATTTTTTCATGCCTATTTCTATCATCTACCCCACTCGAATACTCGGGGGCTTGATCATAAGCAACGTCATAAAACACACAGCCCCATCAAAGATACTCGGGGGCTGAGCTCAGCAGACGCTAAGGCAAAACAACCCCCTCGACAAGGCTCGGGGGCTAAGTCAAATAAAACTCCATTAACATAAACCCCACTCGATAGACTCGGGGGCTAGCATCAATATAAGCACAAGACATTTCATTACATATACAAGAGAGCATATTTACACTCGGGGGCTGCCCCGATTACAAACATTTACAGTTTTACAAAATCTTAATTGGATGGTTCGTCCTTCATATCCAACATAGGAGTGAGAAGCTGCTCCTTACAACGATCAATGAAAGCTTCCGCAGCAGGACGCGTCTCGACTAAGTGTGTTTGAGATATAAGCGCACCAATCGCAGGAGGACGCAACGAAAAGTTTGGGAGATGGCTATGGATGTGAGCCATAGTCGCGTTGGCTACAAGAACCACATATTGAGTTAAGCATTCTTTGATTGAATTCGTCACTCGAAAAATATCAATCAAAGGAAAAAGCCCTTGTGGCTGAGGCCCTGATGGGAATAACGCGCAGTTCAGACGAGAAAAAACTTGCCTGCAAATCTCGAGTACTTGGGCGTTTCGCCATACCCGATCCTTCAAAGTGGCAAGTGTGCGAGCGTGCACCTTGTCCAGATAGAACTGCTGCCTGATCGTCGTAGGTTCCTCGACAACGTTATCAAGAAGTCGAGTGACCCTCTTCTCTTCCGCTTTGTGATCAGGCACAAAGTCTGCAAAAAACCAAATTACTGGTTAGAAGCATCAAACAAAATACACAATTTATCCAGCAACTCGAAGACACAACTCACTCTCGAGTTGCCTGTTGATAATGTCCAATTCCCCAAGCACATAATTTTCCCGTTCAGTGGCCGGAGCAGGTCTTGCCCTTAGCCTATCCACTTCGCCCTGGGTACTCTTCAGTTCCTCCTTCAGTCGTGTGACTAGGGTTTTCATATATCCCATAACTTTGGCGTCATTGGCCACCTGAGCCCGTGTTCGGGTCGGTTTACGCCGCCGCAAGGAACCAGCCGATGTATCAGTTGGCTGTGGCTGTTCAAAAGCATAAATATGGCGATAACTTCAAGTCAGAAAGGGAAAACTCAATGCACAAATTAGGTGAGATAAACCACGCATAAATCTTCAAGTAGAAGCACAAAAAATATCCAGTGGTGACATAGGTACAAAGTGTATCAAAAGCATACGCCTACTCGCACGATTAAAAGTATCATTACAAAGGCATAAAAAGATGTCCTACACATGTGACATAGACTCGGACCTAGCCCTACGCGCCTGCGATTGAGCAGTAATCACAGCTGATCTACGCTCCATGGTAGCAATGCATGCCTCGGCCAGTCGTGCCGCTGCATCGCCAATACCCTTCAAAGAAACCGGTTTCCCATCTGGCTTTTTGGGGAAATCGGACATCGCAGACTCATAATCGGCTACTACGCCATGTCCTAAGAGAAGCTTGAGGGCATACTCTGAGCTGCGTACCGTGAGCTCACGAGCAAACTCCGCCATGGTCGAGGAGCTAGGGCCAAGGGCGTCAGCAAAACCTTGCGCAGTCGAAAGAACCGCGTCCGCCGGGAGCACTTCCGAGTGAACGGAGCCAAGCGTGCTTGTCATGTTGGCCACAACACATTTTGCCCTTGCAATCGAAGACTCCAGCTCCGAAACAGCTTGGTCGAGTGACAAATGGTCACTCGCTGCATCTGCCGGAGTTGGAACGCCAACAATCCCTTCAAAAATTCAAAAACAGCATATCGATAAATAACACTCGAAACCAAAATGACGATGTACAATTGTTGCAACAATTGGCGTTCAACTGCTTATAATTGGCGTTCAACAATTAGTTACATACAATTGCTTGCTGTTGCTCTTGCCGTTGTTTACTGTATATTAATACAGAAATAGCTTGTTAATAAATAGCTGCGCTTGTCGATTATTTGTTGAATTGCAACTTCTAGTTAAATATCTCAGTAGGCTTAAAACAAACTACTTTTAGCTGTCCAGTTTGGTTTATGTGATGTTTAGGTAAATAAAAGTTGGTATGGATGCAAACTAATACGATTGTCCATTTCAGTTTACAAACAGGCGTGCAACTACAAAATGGTTTGAAGAACCGAAGAAGAAACTCTCCAAGGACAACTCCCCAAATTCCAGAGCCACCTGCCATGGGCACACGAAAGCAATCGAGCTCTCCAAGGCCAACACCAAAAATCTCAGAGTCACCTGCCATGGGCACACGCCGCTAGATCAGCGACGCCACGGTCAAAGTAGAGATCGATGTGCTAGAGCAAATCACGCGGGTGTCAACTGACAAGCAAGATCCAGACTATGTTCCGGGGAAGAGGCCTATTGGGAGGCCGAGGAAGGGGAAGTGAACGCTACCTGTGTAAACCATCTTCCATGTGGGAGTATCGTGTTATCAGTGGTTTTCCTTGTGCAAATTTCTTGTGATCATTCGTGTTCTTCACGGGTGACGGTTAGCCTGTATGATCACAAGAATTTTACATGATTATAACCTGACAGGTCACAAGGCACAACAGTTTCAGGAATTCGCAATGTTTATGTTGACTCTTGTAGAGACAAGGATAACTAGGTGTTCAGAGGCAGAAGGGAAAAGGACGAGCCTGACTGCCATGTCCCTAGTATAACCAAGTGGCTTAGTCGACTAATGTGCTACATACATCATGGCAAAGGGTTAGGGTTAGGGTTAGGGTGCAGAGTAATATCATTCAGTTACATGTTAATATTCTTGCGTGAAAAACTACATTGGTTCAGCCTTGAACTATGTCTCATGTGCTGCTTTTATCTGAAGACTGTCATGTGTGTTGCTCTATCACAATATCTCTTAAGCTTTGATTTACTCTGTCAGTAGCAGCTACTGGTAGGGCGTACGGAGAGCCCAATCGGGCCCGGTGGATGAAAAATGGGCTGGTATCCGCCACATGTGGATGTATCTATACATGTAGCATGTCTATATAGATTCATATTTGGTGAATACCAAGTCAATTAAATTGGAACGGAAGGAGTATTTTGAATATGAGATAAGTTTGTATCGATGAGTAGGTTCCATTCAGCCAAACGGTTTCGAGTTGGTCTCTAGCTTTTTAATTTTGGACCGAAGTTTGCACCATTTTAGAGGAATTCGAAAGTTGTAAGTTTTCTATTTCAGCGATCGTATAGGAATAGATCTTGTGAACCTTGTACATGTTTAGACTGCACTCCTGTACATTGTTCTTCAACCTTCGTCATGGCCTTTCGCCGCCATGAACTGCACAATCAAGGCAGTAGCCGTTGCCCTTGTCGCCGTCGTTGTTTGCCGTCATAAACTGCACTGCCACACAACTATTGCGCATGTCGCCGCCGCCGTTAGCCAGCATGAATTGCACTTTCCGCTTTTCACCGCCATGAACTGCATTGTCACGTAGTAGCTTGCATTTGTCACCGCCACGTCCGCCGACATGAACTGCAATGTCACAGCGGTAGTTGTGGCGTTTGTCGTGGCCGTTCGTCATGACTTCAACATGTACACTAGGTTGGGAGAGCTCGCATGCAGATGCTGCAACGCGGACAGCAAAGCATAAAAAATTGTAATAAATAGGAAAAAAAAACGATATGCAAACAATCTAACGGAGTGCATGCACAAGGTGTCTCAAACTTCTTTGAGGCCAGGCCCAGTTAAGCCACCGAGACGAGAAGCCCAGAATTGATGATACACGCCCGTTGGTATTGAAGAAGTGAACAGGCAAACTGCATCTTGAATCTTGATGCGCTGGTGCTCGAGGTCTCCTCCACGCCGCGACGACCTCCTCCGCGCCGCCGACCTGCCGTCCCTGCTCAAGGCGCTCGAGCTGTCGGGCCACTGCCCCGTGCGTCGTCACATACAATGCGGCAATGCCCCGTGCGTCGTCACCTACAATGCGCTCGTGCAGGTGTTTGGAAGGCCGGGAACTACACGGAGGCGCAGCGGGTTCTCAAGGATATGGAAGACTCTGGCTGCAAGCCGGACGCTGTCACCTACAATGAGGTCGAATGCGAGGGCTAGGTTCTGTGATGAGGCTCAGGCTGCCAAATGTCTTGAAACAATGGTCGGCAAGGGGATACTGCCGAATACATTCACCTACAATACGATAATGACGGCGTACGGGAATGCCGGGAAGCTGGAAGAGGCGCTCGCGCTGTTTGATCGGATGAAGAAGAATGGTTTATCCTTGGCATGCTGGGGAAGAAATCAAGGTTTGCCGAGATGCTCGGGGAGATGTCGAGGAGCAGGTGCACACCGAATCGGGTGATATGGAACACATTGCTGGCGGTCTGCAGGAAGCGAGGCATGGAGCACTATGTTACTCGGGTACTTAATTAAGGGGATGAGGTCCTGCTTGTGGGGTTGAGCTGTGCCGAGACACCTACAATACAGTGACAACTGCTTATGGCCGGTCTGGTTCCAGGACCAACGCTTTCAAGATGTATGATGAAATGACCACTGCCGGCTTCGCCCCTTGCTGAATGTGCTATCTCGGCAAGGGGATTGGACTGCTGCTCATTCCATCATAAGCAAGATGAAGAACGAGGGATTCAAGCCTAACGATATGTCATACTCACTATTGCTCCAGTGTCACGCCAAGGGGGCAATGCCGCGGGGATTGAGGCCATCGAGAAAGAAGTTTACCAAGGCACCATCTTCCCGAGCTGGGTTATCCTGAGAACCCTTGTGATCGCCAACTTCAAGTGCCGGCGGCTGGAGGGGATCGTGAGGGCATTTCAAGAGGTGAAGGCACGGGGTCACAAACCCTACCTGGTCATTCTCAACTCTATGCTCTCGATGTACGCCAAGAACGGGATGTACAGCAAGGCGAGCGAGATGTTCGACTCGATCAAGCAGGGCGGGCTGATCCTGCGTGTCCCCGTACTTCAGTAGCTCCACAGAGCTTGACGCGCGGCTAGAAGAGCACCCGGGGTAGCAGCCGAGCAGGAAGAGGTAAGGGGCGGCGCCCGGGGTAGCCTTCTGACGGTGACACTGTCGAGGGTAACGGAAGAGCTACGTGGGGATCCTTCTGACGCGCTGCTCGGAAGCTGCGGCTAGACTTCTAGACTGCTGTGTGGATAGGGAAACACTCGACCAAAGCAGCAGGGCCGGCGGTGACCTCGTCGGTGCCAGACCGGGGATGATAGAGCTGGGCTCGGCTCCAAGGATTTCCCCCGTGCGGGATTCCGGGGATACGGTGCAGGTGCGGGTGCGGTGCACCGTGACAAGGTGGGCGAGGCTGTGGTCGCGTGTGCGTGCGAGACGGGTGTGCTGGGTTCACGGTGGACACCGAGCTGACACGCTCGTGCACGTCCTCCTGGCACGCCACAAGTGCACAAAATGCACAAGGATAGATAGTTTAGCAAATGGGTAGGGTTAGGTGGGTTTTTGGGTGAGTTTTGAACCACGTTTTGAACCAATTTGAATTTCGGCCGAAATCTGCAGTTTTCAGAAAATTCAGTTTCAGACCGTGAAAGTGCTTCTAAGTCCAGAAGACTGTTACCAGGAGGGTAACAAAATCATCATGGTTGAGTGATCAAAAGGCCATTAGGATCAAGAAAGAAGGTACAGCAGTGAGTTACTAACTATGATGATCACAATGGTCAACAATGCACGTCTGAAGAAGAGAGTTTGGATGGTTTTGTATGGAGACAAATAGAGAATAAAATAACAGTTTCAGAAAATTCAGAGTTGGGACTTGGTGAAAATTCTAAGTCCAGAAAACTGTTATTTTGGTGGCACCAGAACCATCATGGATTAAGAAGGTCTAAAGCATGAAAAGATCAAACAAGACATTAGGATGATAGACAAGGTGTCAAGAATGGATGGGGAGGTGGTGCATTTCCCAAAGGATTAAGTTTGAGTGTCAAAAAAAATGCCCAAAGGCTAAACAATAACAGAGAAGAGGGTAGGTCCAGAGAAGGTTTTACCAAGTTTTCTCCAAGATTTTGAATAATAAAAGAAAATATTTTTGAATAAAAGGGTCACATATGACCAAAGGAAAGTTGGGTAATTTTATAAGAATTTTGGAAATAATTTTATTCACAAAATATTTTAAAATCCATTTCTGGTTTTTTGGTAAATAAATTATAATAAATATAAAAATGCTTCCAAATAAAATATTTTTGAATTGAGATGGGAGGGTCTATAATATGGATCACAGAAGTGATTTTTAATAAATAAGTCCTTTGAAAAATATTTGAGATTTCTTGTGAAAACAAGAAAAACAGGAGGCTTTTTAGGAGGCACCAATACTTGTAGAGAAAATGGATTTAATGGCCAAGAGAAGAACATTGGCCATATTAGATGTAAAACACAACTCATGAGGATGGGAAAGGAAGGTTTGGTTGAGCTCATAAAGAATAGGGAGTGATTTTAGAAAGGTTGCCAAGATAAGAGTACACAAGTAATCAAAATAAGGATGAGTTTCGATGTGTGGACTCACATTGCCAAGGCTACAATAATAACTCACACAAGCAAGTCAACAAAAGTCAATCCATTCAACATGCCACAACAAACAAACAACTCAATAACTCAAGCAAAATCAATACCACTCAAAGAGTTGGTGAGATGATGATCAACACAAACAAATATAAATCAACCAATTACATAACCCTTAATATGATTAGGTGATATAGTGATCACACATGATCATGACAAGATGATGTTAAAAAGTATCTCAACTCATAACTTTATAGTTTTCAAAAGATTTGATAGAGGGAAAATGTATGGGTTAGTATATTTCCCAATTGTATTATTTCCAAAGGGTGTTCAAAATAGGAGCTTTAAAATAAGAGATGTTGATACTTGCAAAATATCAATGTATAAATAAGTAGGAGATAGTACATAGATCTCCATAGTTTAGGAAACACTTAAATTTTGGAATAATTTTATTTTCTCAAATAGTAGGTCTTTGGGTTGTTGCTAAAATCAAGACATCCTCGAAAAAGAAGTTGGCCAAAATAAGATTGGAGAAGATATATGGATAATTCTTCTTGTCATGACATGATCACCAAAATCAAAAGATATGTTATATTAGTTGAGTGCAAAGGTTGGTGTTTTCAGTGGTTGTTATCTCAAACAACAAAGCAGACAAGGTCAAACCGAGCAATCAGAAGGAAAACCACTATCATTTGTGAAGTATTTCAAAAAGTTTTTGTTGGCCCTGATTTTTTGCTCTCTAACAACTTTGTTTTTCTGGCTTCCCAAAAGTGGGCGGTTACAGACGGTGATACTACTGTGATGGCACACGTTCGTTGGGAGACCCAAGAGGAAGGTATGAAGCAGTGCAGCAGCAAGTTTTCCCTCAGTATGAAACCAAGGTTATCGAACCAGTAGGAGTAGAAGCACTTCTGAAGGTTATCAACGCGCCAGAAAATATGCTGTTGCAGGGAGTTCGGTTGTTGACGTGGAACCTACACATAACACAATCAAATTACTTTGTCCCAACGAAACAGTGAGGTTGTCAGTCTCACCAGCTTGCTGAAAACAAAGGATTAAACGTATGGTGTGGAAAACAGTGTTTAATTGCAGAGAATGAAAAGGAACAATGATTGCAGTTGGTTCTATTATCAGTGTAAAAGAATGGACCGGGATCCATAGTTCACTAGTGGTGTCTCTCCATAAAGATAACTAACATGCTGGGTAAACAAATTACAGCTAGACAATTGACAAAATATTGAGCGCATGACAACGCATATATATGACATGATGATTACTATGATATTCATGTGGGCATTACGACAAAATACATAGACCGTTATCCAACAGCATCTTTCACTAGTAATCCACCTTCAGGTTGTCATCCGAGTTCCCCGTTGTTATTAAGTTGCAAGCAACGGATAATTGAATTAAGTAAAGTGCGTAAAGTAAACAAATGCATGAGACTTAACGGACGTACCCTCAAGCTAAGCATCGGTTATTTTATCTCTAGTGGCAACAGCACATCCACAATCTTAGAAGTTGCTGTCACTCTCCCAGATTACCGGAGGCATGAACCCACTATCTAGCATAAATACTAACTCTTGGAGTTACAAGCATCTACTTGGCCAAAGCATCTACTAGTAACGGAAAGCATGTAAGATCACAAATAACAAATAAGATAGATTGATAATCAACTTGACATAGTATTCAATATTCATCGGATCCCAGCAAACACAACATGTAGCATTACAATAAGATGATCTTGATCATGATAGGCAGCTCACAAGATCTAAACATGATAGCATAAAGTGGAGAGACAACCATCTAGCTACTGCTATGGACCCGTAGTCCAAGGATGAACTACTCACGCATCACTCCGGAGGCGGGCATGGTGATGTAGAGCCCTCCGGTGATGATTCCCCTCTCCGGCAGGGTGCCGGGAAGAGCTTCAGAACCCTCCCAAGATAGGGTTGACAACGGCGGCGGCTACGGAACTTTTCGTGGATGGAGGCTCGGGTATCTTGGGTTTTCCCCTCGGGAGGAATAAATAGGCGAAAGGGCGGCAACTAGAGGCACCCGTGGGGCCCACACCACCCACGGCGCGGCAGGAGGGGGGCCCGCGCCGTCCCATGGTGAGGCTGGCTCGTGGCTCTCCTCCATCTCCCCTTTGAACTCCGTGTACGTGTCGGGAAAAATAGGAGATCCTGTCCAAGTTTCGTCCAATTCCGAGAATATTTCCAGAACAGCTTTTCTGAAATACAAAAACAGCAGAAAACAGGAACTGGCACTATGGCATCTTGTTAATAGGTTAGTCCCAGAAAATGCATAAAAATGCTATGAAGTGTATATAAAACGTGTAGCAATTGGTATAATATCAACATGGAACATCAGAAATTATAGAAACGTTTGAGACGTATCAGACGGCCCAACCCAAGTATTCTGCACAGCCTAACCCAAGTCGTCTCCTCTAAAACTTATGAGCTCCTCCTCTCCGCCCAGGCGGAGAGAATTGCGCTCCCGCCCGCAGGGAAGAGCCTGTGGGCTGGCCCACCAACTCGCTTCGTCCTCCTCCCCTTTTCTTTTCCTTTTTTACTTGTTTTGTTTTTTGTTTTAACAATAACAACAAATGATGAAAATAAGAACATAAAAATAGTTCCAAAAAATTAAATATCTATTTTTCCAAATCTGAATATCTTGAAAGTATGGGCATTTTTCAAATTTGAAAATTTCAAATATGAACAATTGTAGAAAATGATTTTTGTTTTTCAAGTCTGAAGAATTTCAAAGATCATTTTTTTTTGAAATTTGAACATTTTTTAAAATATTTTAATTTTTTTTCAAAAATGAACATTTTTTCAAATATGAAAAATTTCTGAATATGATGTTTAAAAATCTGAACATTTTTAAAATATGGACATTTTTTAAAATATGAAAGACATTCTGGATTTTTTCAAATATGAACAAAAAATGGCGATGAATGCAAAGTATTATTGAACGATTTTAACAGTGATCAGAAAAGGTCGACGAACAAAAAATATTTTTCAACGGTTTTAAAAAATAAACAAAAAATGATGGTGAACGTAAACAATTTTTGAACGATTTTGAAAGTGAACAGAAAAGCCCGGTGAACGAAATCTATTTTGAACGATTTTATAAAATGAACAAAAAAGTCTATGAACGAAAATTATTTTTGAGCTAATTTTAAAATGTGAACATAAATTATTTTTGAATGATTTTTGAACGATTTTTTGAACTATGAACAATTTTCAAATCTGAATATTATTCAAATCTGAATATTATTCAAATCTGAACAATTTTCAAACTTGAACATTTTTCAAATCTGTACATTTTTAAATTTGAACGTTTTCAAAAAATGATAATTTAAAATAATATCTAAAAAGGAAGACAAAAAAAGAAAGAAAAAAATAAATAGCCAAAAAAAGAAAAAGAAAAGGAAACACGAAAAAAAAGAAAAAGAAGAAAGAAAAAAGAGACAACCAAAAAAATGAAAAGAAAGCAGATGCACCTACTGGTCCGCCCATAAGCCACACGGGTGTGCGGAGCCAATTAACGTCCGACCTGGTCGTCAACTAGGAAATGCCCTAAAACTTCTTCATTTTTAATTGCGCCTGTAGCCACCCGCGTCGCTGGACACCATTTACAGGCAAGCCAACGTTCCGTCCCTGGGTGGAACTGCCGCCGGAGCTCCTCTGCCGCATCGGCGACAGCCTCAACCTCAAGTGCTACTCCAGCGGGCAGGGGTTTGCACGGTGCGCTCCTACCGCCATCCCCTTCGCAGTTTGCCAACAACAACGACGCCAGCTACTGCCCGTCCATGGCCTCGCCCCTCACGCGCCGCTCCTTCGAGCTCAAGGGCTTCCCCGCGGGGGCACGCTGCATCAGCTCCGCAGGGGCACTTATGGCATCTCTTTGCGTGTTGGACATTTCTGCAGTGAAAAGCTTTGTTACATGGCTGAATTTCAAAGGTGAAGTTATTCATATTGTTTGTAACAAATAAATCTGAGACCATACATAGTTAATTCTATCTATATATGTTTTTTTTATGTTTTCTTACTTCGTAGTTTGAAATATTTATTATTAATTTCCGCAACAAAGAAGTTGGGTGGCGGCGGAGTAGGGTTTGGTGGTGGAGATCGAGGGTCAAGACTCAGGGGACACGGCGATGGAACGTATCTGGTGGAGTGAGGATTATCTAGAAGCGGCCCACACAAAAATTGGAAGGGGGGGCTTGGGGAGAGAGGCGCGTGGTTTGGACGGGTAGCCAAATTTCAAAATAACATGGAAAATTGGCCCATGTGACATGTTAGTTACCAATTTCCAACTCATGGAAAAAACAAACAATTGCCAGCTCATTGTGTAGATCTCTACACGGACTGCATAGCCAAGTATGCAGACATTTAAAAAAGCAGTTGAGTTGTGTGTTGTGGTTTTATCAAGTTTCCAAATCACATGCTAACTTAAATTTTTTTTGAATGCCAAGGGTGATACAGTAGGTATCCAGAACATAAGGGCCTCATTGGATGGATGTGTCATAGTTGATGAAACAATCTTGAGGACATAATGTAACCCATGTTGTTTCAACAAGCTCTGAACAGTTTATAAAATCGTTGGTCCAGTGATGGACAAATTAGTCTGCTATGAGCTGAAGAAGAGGTACTATCCACTCTACTTTGATTTGAAATGTAATGATGTCTATCACTGACTGCAGCTTGCCAAAGCTTGGAAACATGAAACAAAGTAGGACGGGCATGGATGGTACAAAATTCAACAGGGCTTGGACAACATACTTTATCGCAAACTTGAGTAAACAGGTGGTCTGGTATGGAGTACATGTTAAGCACGGCCTGGAGAACCTGGAGAAAGAAAACAGAGAAGAATGAGGCAGAGAGAAGACGGGGATTGATGGTACCAATAGAGAAACAACTAGTGGAGCGGAACCTTTCGGCTGGACAGCCTGATCCCCACATCTTGAGACGTAATCCCGAGCCGCTCGAACAAGAGGACAATAGCCTGGATGAGTTGGGCCGCGGCCTGGATTCGACTGAACAAGGAGACGTCAATTAATTCTGAATCGAACAAAACAATGTGCTGACTGACAATGCAGCAGCAACCGCATCCTGAGAAGGAGAATCTGAATTGATTAGAGAGAAAACATACATACATACCCGGACTTTGGGCATGCCGAAGATCCACTGGTAATGCTCGCGGCGCCTTCCCCTGGTCATGCGCTCGTAGCAGCGAGACTGAGTTTCTAGAAACATGAATGAATGCTGCTGGGTGATCTTGTCTAAGTTGGGCAGCAAAATCATGAATACAAGGGAGCAATAAGTATACCCTTGCTTGATGACGAGGCGCGCGAGGCACGACCGCCTTTGTCCTCCAAGTTGCTGGTGATCTCCTCCCCTGCCTTGCGGACGAAGAGCCTCGAAGGCCATGGCGCCCGGAAGTCGTCGAACAGCCAGCCTGGGTGCATAGACGCATCTCCTCCGGCGGGAAGTCCCTGCGGCAGATTCAAATCCACCACGCCCACAGCAGTCCCCGTCCCCTCGGAGGTAAAGCGCGGCGTAGGCGGAGAGGGCGGCAGAGGTTGTGGCGGAGCGACGCCGCCGCAGACGGTAATGTGATGTTGGGAAATCTTCTTTACGAAAGAAGTCTAGATAACCTTTCAGTTTTCGGTCGATAGACGCCCCCAACTCTAAACAGGCGCACATCACCCCCCACGTTTCCAATACCACGCAAATCACCCCCTGGAGCGGTTTAGCACAGCGTGGACAGTGGTTTACGCCACGGTGGACTCTGGTTTGCACAACTGGGTTCGAATTACCCCCCCCCCCACCCCCCCCAAACTAATGATGGAGCACCTGGTCGAGCCCAAGTCGATCGCTCGTGCCGCAATTCTGTACGATTGAGCACCTGGTCGGCTTGAACCGCTAATCTCGCGATGGCGGCGCCGAGGATCGCGCCCTAACTCTCCCTTCGATCGCGACGGCGGCGTCGAGGTCGTCCCTGCATCCTCTCTGCTCCGTTCCCTCTCTGATCCGTTCCCTGCACACTCTGCTCATCCCTCTGCTATGTTCTCTCTGCAGCCGACGCGCAATCTGTTTTCTCCCTGCGGCGGCGGCGGCGGCGGTTACTCTGGACGGAGGCGAAGGCGGATGATCGGTTCCATTATCTGCTGGTTGTACTGCAGCGCCGACGACCAGGTCAGTTCCACTAAAATTTCTGTGCATCTCAATGAGTTTCGGGTGATCTATGTTAGACAATGCAGCAAGGAAATTCAGTTGTGTTCAAAAAGTTTCAGAATTCAGTTTTGTTGCTAAAATCTTATTCTTTGTTCCTTCACGCAGGATGGATGCTTTGAGCGTTAGATTCCACTACCGTGGGAGATTGGAATGGCATGATCAAAGATGGATTTACATAGGTGGGAGGAGTAGCTGCTCTGTCGTGCCCGTGTCAAACCTGTCCGTGGCACAGTTGAAGAGGCATTTGGGTGATCATGTATCAGTATCAGATGAAGATTTGCAGGATACCACTCTGAGTTGGAGACTAACTGAAAGGGAGACTAATGTGAATTGTGTTTGTACTCTTGTTGACGATACAACTGTCAGTGATACGTCTCCAACGTATCTATAATTTCTAATGTTTCATGCTTATATTATGCCATTTGCTACATGTTTTACATACACTTTATATCATTTTTATGCATTTTCTGGGACTAACCTATTAACAAGATGCCACAGTGCCAGTTCCTGTTTTCTGCTGTTTTTCTGTTCCAGATAATTACTTAAGGAAATATTCTGGGAATTGGACGAAACAAAAAGCGAAGTCCCTATTTTTCTGTCACGTACACGGAGTCCGAAGGAAAAACGAAGGAGGGCCGTTGGCCGCCCTCACCATGCCATGGCGCGGGTGGGCCCTGGGCCGCGCCACCACGTGGTGAGGGGCCCACAGGCGCCCTCAGCCGCCGCCCTTTCGCCTATTTATTTCCCCCGAGGCAAAAACCCTAGATACCCGAGCAAGATTTCACGAAAAGTTCCAGAGACGCCGCCACCGTCAACCCTAGATCGGGAGGGTTCAGAAGCTCTTCCCGGCACCCTGCCGGAGAGGGGAATCATCACCGGAGGGCTCTACATCGCCATGCCCGCCTCCGGAGTGATGCGTGAGTAGTTCATCCTTGGACTATGGGTCCATAGCAGTAGCTAGATGGTTGTCTTCTCCTCTTGTGCCATCATGTTTAGATCTTGTGAGCTGCCTATCATGATCAAGATCATATTATTGTAATGCTACATGTTCTGTTTGCTGGGATCCGATGAATATTGAGTACTATGTCAAGTTGATTATTGATTATCATATCCATGTTATTTATGATCTTGCATGCTCTCCGTTACTTGTTGAGGCTTTAGCCAAGTTGATACTTGTAACTCCAAGAGGGAGTATTTATGCTAGATGGTGGGTTCATGCCTCCATTTAATCTGGGACAGTGACAGAAAGTTCTAAGGTTGTGGATGTGCTGTTGCCATTAGGGGTAAAACAACGATACTTTGTCTAAGGATAATTGTGTTGCTTACATTATGCACTTTACTTAATGCAATAATCTGTTGCTGGCAACTTAATACTGAAAGGGGTGCGGATGCTAACCTGAAGGTGGATTATTTAGACATAGATGCATGCTGGATAGCGGTCTGTGTTCCATGTTGTAATGCCCAAGTAAATCTCATAGTAGTCATCATGCCATGTACATGCATTGTTATGCATTCTCTATCACCGACCATCAAGCTCCACCGCGAATCATGGTGGTCACCACACCTTCAGCCACGTCACTGAAGCGGCCACTGATCTGGGGTCGCTGCCCCGGCTTCGTTGCTGCCAGGGTGCCTGAGAGCGACTACACGAGATGCCACCTCCAACCATCGCAGGTCACCATACCGGCCAAGACTGGGGCTATCACCAGGGAGGCCTCGCCGGACGGTGCATCCTCGCCGAGCCTTAGAGGCAGCACGCAGCACCACCACCTAGCACTGGAGACGGCGCGCCGGCCGCGGCCCGCATGACCTGCTGATACGTCCATTTTGCATCACTATTTTATATCATAACTTGCTGTTATTCATTGATATATTTCATATTTAGAGACAATACTTATGTTATTTCACTTGTTTTGCATGTTTCATGATTATTGGAGAATTATTCACCGGAGTCAGAATTCTGCTGGAAAAAGCACCATCTGGATACAATATTTCTGAAGATCAACAATTGACGGAAAATATACAGAAGCTCCTATTTCATCAGTTGACGGAGCCAGCCAAAAGGGGAGGCCGACGTGGGCCACCATGGGCCCTCCCCATAGGCCGGCGCGGCCCCCTTGGTCGGCGCGCCGCCACGTGGGGAGGGGCCCTGGCCCACCTCAGCCATCGCCCTTTCGCGTACTTCATCGTCCAGAAACCCTAAGGCACGGGGGATCATCGAGGATAGACAGCCGCCTCCTCGAGGCGGAAAACACCAGAGAGAGAAAAGCTCTCCGGCAGGAGAAATCTGCCGGGGAAATTCCCTCCCGGAGGGGGGAAATCGTCGCCATCGTCACCGTCATCGAGCTGGACTTCATTGGGATCATCATCATCATCATCTCCACCGCCGACACCATCATCACCGCCGCTGCACTGTCTCCGCTGTAACATCTAGGGTTGAATCTTGTGTATTTCATAGGGGAAACTTTCCCGGTGTTGATTACTCCTTGTGGTTGATGCTATTGAGTGAAACCGTTGAATTAAGGTTTATGTCAGATTGTTATTCATCATTATATCACCTCTGATCATGATCCATATGATGTCTTGTGAGTAGTTCGTTTAGTTCTTGAGGACATGGGTGAAGTCTAAATGTTAGTAGTGAATTATGTTGAGTAATATTTAATGGTTTGATATTTAAGTTGTGGTGTTATTCTTCTAGTGGTGTCATGTGAACGTCGACTACATGACACTTCACCTTTATGGGCCTAGGGGAATGCATTGTGTATTCGTTTGCAATTGTGGGGTTGCCGGAGTGACAGCAACCTGAACCCCCGTTGGTATATCGATGCATGAGGGATAGCAGGATCTCAGAGTTTAAGGCTGTGGTTAGATTTATCTTAATTACTTTCTTGTATTTGCGGATGCTTGCAAGGGGTATAATCACAAGTATGTATTAGTCCTAGGAAGGGCGGTGCATTAGCATAGGTTCACCCACACAACACTTATCAAAACAATGAAGATTAATCAACTATATGAAGCGAAAGCACTAGACTAAATTCCCGTGTGTCCTCAAGAACGTTTGGTCATCATAAGTAAACAAACCGGCTTGTCCTTTGTGTAAAAGGATTGGGCCACTCGCTGCAATTATTATTACTGCATTTTACTTACTTGTATTTTATTTATCTGCTATATCAAAAACCCTAAAAACTTGTCTGTGAGCATTTACAGTGAATCCTTCATCGAAACTGCTTGTCAACACCTTCTGCTCCTCGTTGGGTTCGACACTCTTATTTATCGAAAGTACTACGATACACCCCCTATACTTGTGGGTCATCAAGACTATTTTCTGGCGCCGTTGCCGGGGAGTGAAGCGCTATTGGTAAGTGGAATTGGTAAGGAAAATCTTACTGTACGTGCTGTTTTTATTTCTGCCTGCTGCTATATTTCATTATGGAGATCTTCTCTTGAATTCCTATTTGGAAAATCTACTACTACTGCAAAGGTAGTGGATGAGGCGCCAGGTGAGAAGTAATTCCATATAAAATACCTATGAAAATTATTGAACGTGTTACGAATAACCGCTATGAAGGGGATGGAACTGTCCATCCTGGAGATCATTTACTGTTTTTACATGAATTATGCGAGTTGTTCAAGTGTGCAGGTATTTCTATGGATGAAGTTAAGAAGAAACTATTCTCTTTGTCGCTGTCTGGTAAAGCGGCACATTGGTATAAACTGCTGAAGAATGGGCGTTCTCTTGATTGGAAGGAAATTATGCCTCTATTTTATTCTAAATATCTGTGAAATTCACAAAGACCGAAACCGCATATATAACTTCTGGCCTCATGATGGAGAGAGTATTGCCCAAGCGTGGGGGAGATTGAAGTCATTAATGCTCAAATGCCCCATTCATGAGCTTCCTGGTAATGTCATTATTGATAATTTCTATGCAAGACTTTCTTTTCAAGATAAAACCTTGCTGATACTGCTTGTTCTGGATCATTCACGCGCAACAAAGAAGAGTTTAAATGGGACCTTCTTGATCGGATTCAGGAGAATACTGAAGGATGGGAGAACGACAAAGGTAGAGAGTCAGGTATAAATATGATTATGAATGCATTAAAACTTTTATGGATACTGATAAATTTCGAAATATGAGTGCTGCTTATGGTCTTGACTCTCAAGTTGTTGCAAATTTTTATAAAGCCTTTGCCTCTCATTTCGAATTGCCTAGGAAGAGTTTTAATAAGTATCATGAACCTTATAAAGATAAAACTGATTTACCTATAGGTAGATGTATTGAAGTTAAAACTGTTGATCACATTCTTCCTGAAGCTTATATTGAAAAAATTCCTTTTCCTGCTAAAGTGAAGGAACATTCTGTTATAACTAGTGTGGTTAACAAAAGTGCAAAGAAACCTATAGAACCTGATGAGCAAATAACTGTTGAACCTGCTGTAGCAATAATTAAGGACCTTGTAACTGAAAGTGTAGAAGATGGGCACATCATTTCTGTGAAGATGCTTCTAATATTGTTTCGCATCCTAGTAAATCTAGGAAAGCTAGTGTTCCTATGCTTTCTGTTAGAATAGGTGATCATTGTTATTATGGTTTATGTGATATTGGTGCAAGTTCCAGTGCTATTCCTTATGAGCTTTACAGGGAAATCATGCATGAAATTGGTTCTTGTGAACTTGAAGAGATTGATGTGGTTATTCGGCTAGCTAATAGAGAAACTATTTCTCCTATTGGTATTGTTCGAGATGTGGAAGTTTTATGTGGTAAGATTAAATATCCTGCTGACTTTTTGGTACTTGGTTCTGCTGCTAGTAAAACTTGTCCTATCATTTTTGGTAGACCTTTCTTAAATACTTGTGGAGCTATTATAGATTGCAAGAAAGAGAAAATTTTGACTAAATTTGCTGGTGAATCTTATGAGTTTAATTTCTCTAAATTTGCCAAAACTCCTTATGAAACCGAATTGCCTAATGAGGATTTTAGAGTTGAACAGCTTGCATCTATTGCTCTTGCTCCTAATGATCCTTTGCAGCAACATTTGGAGGATCACGAGAGTGAAGTCTTTAGGGAAGAAAGGAATGAGCTTGACGAAATTTTCTTCGTCAACCCATTCTTAAACATAATTTACCTGTTGAAGATTTAGGTACAACACCACCACCAAAGGAAGATCCTGTTTTTGATTTGAAACCTTTACCTGATAATCTTAAATATGCTTATATTGATGATAAGAAAACATATCCTGTTATTATTAGTTCTAAGCTTTCAGGTTTTGAAGAAGAAAGATTATTGGAAATATTGAAGAAACACCGAGGAGCTATTGGATACACTCTTGATGACTTGAAGGGGATTTCCCCTCTATTTGCCAACACGCCATCAACATGGAAGATGATGCAAAGCCTGTTGTTGAACATCAACGTCGTCTAATTCCTAAAATGAAGGATGTGGTAAGAAATGAGGTATTGAAACTTCTTGAAGCTGGTATTATATATCCTATTGCTGATAGTAAATGGGTAAGTCCTGTGCATTGTGTTCCTAAGAAAGGAGGGATTACTGTTGTACCAAATGATAATGATGAGCTCATCCTCAAAGAGTAGTTGTAGGATATAGAATGTGCATTGATTTTCGGAAAGTTAATAAAGTTACTAAGAAAGATCATTACCCTTTACCTTTCATTGATCAAATGCTAGAAAGGTTATCTAAGAATACTCATTTTTGCTTTCTTGATGGTTATTCTGGGTTTTCACAAATTGCTGTTAGAGCTAAAGATCAAGAGAAAACCACTTTCACTTGTCCTATGGAACTTATGCTTATAGGCGTATGCCTTTCGGTTTATGTAATGCCCTGCTACTTTTCAAAGGTGCATGTCTGCTATTTTTCATGGCTTTTGTGAAAAGATTGTAGAGGTATTCATGGACGATTTTTCCGTCTATGGGAATTCTTTTGATAATTGTTTGCGAAACCTTGATAAAGTTTTGCAGAGATGTGAAGAAACTAACCTTGTTCTTAATTGGGAGAAATGCCACTTTATGGTTAATGAAGGAATTGTTTGGGACATAAAATTTCTGAGAAGGTATTGAAGTTGATAGAGCTAAAGTTGAAGCAATTGAGAAAATGCCCTATCCCAGGGATGTAAAGGTATTCGTAGTATTCTTGGTCATGCTGGTTTCTATAGAAGGTTTATTAAAGATTTCTCTAAAATTTCGAAGCCTCTTACTAATCTTCTTCAAAAAGATGTACCTTTTGTTTTTGATGATGATTGTAAGGAAGCTTTTGAAACTTTGAAAAAGGCTTTAACTACTGCCCTGTAGTCGAACCACCTGATTGGAATTTACCTTTTGAAATTATGTGTGATGCTAGTGATTTTGCTGTAGGTGCTGTTCTTGGACAGCGAGTAGATAAAAAGTTGAATGTTATTCATTATGCTAGTAAACTCTTGATGCTGCTCAAAGAAATTATGCTACTACTGAAAAAGAGTTCTTAGCTGTAGTTTTTGCATGTGACAAGTTTAGACCTTATATTGTTGATTCAAAAGTCACATTCATACTGATCATGCTGCAATTAGGTACCTTATGGAAAAGAAAGACGCTAAGCCAAGGCTTATTAGATGGGTGCTTCTTTTACAAGAATTCGATTTACATATTGTAGATAGGAAAGGTGCTGATAATCCTGTTGCTGATAATTTGTCTAGATTGGAAAATATTGCTTATGATCCCGTACCTGTTAATGATAGTTTTCCAAATGAACAATTGGCTGCAATAAAGGTGAGCTCGCGAGATAGTCCTTGGTATGCTGATTATGCTAACTTTATTGTTTCCAAGTACTTGCCTCCAACCTTTTCAGCTCAGCAAAGAAGGAAATTCTTTTATGACTTGAGGCATTATTTTTGGGATGACCCACACTTATATAAAGAAGGAGTGGATGGTATTATGCGAAGATGTGTCCCGAATATGAACAACAAGAGATATTGAGAAATGTCATGGTAGTGTTTATGGAGGACATCACGCCGGAGATAGAACCGCACAAAAGGTTCTACAATCAGGTTTTTATTGGCCAACTCTCTTTAAAGATGCAAGAAAGTTTATTTTATCTTGTGATGAATGTCAAAGAGTTGGTAATATCTCTAGACGCAATGAAATGCCTATGAATTATACTCTTGTTATTGAACCATTTGATTGTTGGGGATTCGACTTCATGGGTCCTTTCCCTTCTTCAGAAGGTAACACTCATATACTTGTTGCTGTTGATTATGTTACTAAATGGGTGGAAGCCATACCTACAAAAAGTGCTGATGGTGAAACCTCTTTAAAAATGCTTTTAGATGTTATTTTCCTAGGTTTGGAGTACCTAGATATCTTATGACTGATGGAGGTTCTCATTTTATTCATGGTGGTTTTAGAAAGACCCTTGCTAAATATGGTATTAATCATAGAATTGCTTCAGCTTATCATCCTCAAACTAGTGGGCAAGTAGAATTATCAAATAGAGAAATTAAATCTATCTTGCAAAAGACTGTTAATAAATCTAGAAAAAATTGGGCTAGTAAGTTGAAGGAAGCTTTGTGGGCTTATAGAACTGCTTATAAAAATCCTATGGGTATGTCTCCTTATAAAATGGTTTATGGAAAAGCTTGTCATTTGCCTTTAGAATTAGAGCACAAAGCTTATTGGGCTGTGAGAGAACTTAATAAAGATTTTAAACTTGCCGGTAAGAAAAGGTTGCTCCAATTGAGTTCTTTAGATGAATGGAGAAGTGAAGCTATGAAAATGCTAGACTTTTTAAGGAGAAAGTTAAGAAATGGCATGATAGAAGAATTATTAAAAGAGAGTTTAATGTTGGAGATAAAGTTCTATTATATCGGTCTCGTCTCAGATTTTTTGCAGGAAAATTACTCTCAAAATGGGAAGGACCTTATGTCATTGTGGAGGTGTATCGTTCAGGGCAATAAAATTGCTTCACTGAAAGATGATGCTACACAAGTGGTGAATGGACAAAGACTCAAACATTATATTTCTGGAGATTCTTATAATGAAGATGTTGATGTTATTCGAGTGGTGACTCCGGAAACTTTCATCAAAGATCAAATTGGTAGTTCTGCTGAGTTCGATTTCGAATAGGTAACAGTTTTGGTAATAAAAAGTTCGCGTTTAACTTTCGAACAATATTTTTGTGTTTTATTAAATATGGAAAATTACGAGATCGAAACGGAGTGGAGAAGGTGCACGAGGGCACGCCCCCACGTGGCGGCGCGGGTCCACCCCTGGCCGCGCCGCCCTATGGGGAGCGCCCTCGGAGCCTTCTCCGACCCGGTTTCTCTCCTGTACCTTCCTTTGTGTAAAACTTTTTACTATATAACTTACCCGAACCCCGAGGTTCGTATATCGCCTTTTCGTCGCGTTTTGTTTCGAGCTGTTTCTGCCAGGATCTGTTTTCAGAATTAGAAGCACCATGGTCTCCAACAACAACAACAAGGGCAAGGAGCCTTTGGAAGATGATCTTCAAGACCCCAAGCTGGAGGAGGAAGTCGAGAGTGACGCTGAAGGTGAAGTAGAGGAGGATCCGCGTGTATACCCGTGCGCCACCGTCGCAAGCATCGGAGTGGTGGCAAATCCCTTCAACCTCAAGAGAGGCGCGCGGATGAGTACCGGAGGCAAGGTCCCACGTCACGTCCTTGCTCCAAGGACGTCCTCTCCAGGCATCAATAACCCCTTCCATACTCTTATCCATAAACATTAAATTGAGAGGATCCCCGAGGCAGAATTGCCCAATAGCTGGAATATAGATCGTTCTAACAATGCAGGAAAAAGAGTTCTAAATCCGATGAAAAGTGGGGAGACAACTCCAAGAACTGGGATTCACAGTCCGATAAGTTCATGAACCGTATCGAGCACAACACGGAGTTGATTCGCATTCTCACCTACAAGATTGATGAACTGAAGGAGCTGGTTGATAAGCTTATCAAGAATTCACCATCACCACCGAAGGAGTAATTCATCATTGGTATTGGCATCCCCTTGGCTTGTTCCAAGCTTGGGGGGAGTGCCGCGGTATCACATCACATCACTATCTTTTACCTTTTGCTTTCAAGTAGAGTCATATCATGAGTAGGGAAGTTATCATATAGGATGGTTTGCAGTGTGGAAGTATTTCTCCTTTAGTTGGTTATCTATGTATACCTTGGTGTGAGTTGCCGTTATGGAATATTAATGAGAAGTTTTATCATTTACTTTCTGCACACCTTGTTTTAGTTTGCGATTTCTGTTATATGATTGATCTTGTTGTTAGTATTGGTATCGCTTTGGGAGCATCAAGTAAATCAATTTGGTTTTGGCGAGCTTAGCATTGGTCAGTAGCAGCAATACTTTGAGATTTAAGTAGAAAAGAGGGAAGTGCATGTAGATATATTATTTCATTATCTTTCTTTCTTGTTGGTTAATGAGCTTAGTATTCTCAAGTTAAATATTTGTACTTACAAGGAAGATTGCATGATTGTTTTTACTATATATGCTTGTTTGCATCCCTCAACTCTTATGCTTGCTACCTAGCCTTGCTAACCTAAACCTGTACTGAGAGGGAATGCTTCTCGTGCATCCAAAACCTTGAGCCAAAACCTATGCCATTTGTGTCCACCATAACTACCTATTATGTGGTATTTCCTGCCATTCCAAGTAAATACTTCATGTGCTACCTTTAAACTATTCAAAACTTTATTACTCTTTATTTGTGTCAATGTTTTATAGCTCATGAGGAAGTATGCGGTGTTTTATCTTTCAATCTTGTCATTCAGACTTTCACCAATGGACTAGTGGCATATACATCCGCTTATCCAATAATTTTGCAAAAAGAGCTGGCAACGGGGTGCCCAGCCCCAGTTAATTACAACTTTCATTAATAATTCTCTTCACATGTTTTGCCCTGATTTATCAGTAAGCAACTTAATATGCAAATAGACACTCCTCCATGGTATGTGAATGTTGGAAGGCACCCGAGGATTCGGTTAGCCATGGCTTGTGTAAGCAAAGGTTGGGAGGAGTGTCATCCATAAAGAAACTAAAATACATGTGTAAACAAAAGAGAAAAGGGATGATCTGCCTTGCTGGTAGAAATAACGTCCTTTATGGGAGCCGCTCTTGAAAGTCTGGTTGACAAGGGGTTAGAGTGCCCACTACCATTCGTTGACAACAACAAACACCTCTCAAAACTTTATTTTTATGCTCTCTATATGATTTCAAAAACTTAAAAAGCTCTAGCACATGATTTAATCCCTGCTTCCCTCTGCGAAGGGCCTATCTTTTACTTTTATGTTGAGTCAGTAAACCTATTTCCCTCTATCTCAAGCAAGCATTTGAGTTGTTGTGATTCAAATCATTCATGTGTATTACTTGCAATCATGTCTTTTTCCTTGTTTAGTACAAAGTTTTATCTGAATGAATATGACTTTGAAGGTTATCAATGTTTGTGAGGAGATTGTTATGATTGATCATGTAAGTTCTGCAATATAAGCTCTAATATAAAGACTCTGCTCGAAAGATAAGTACAATCTGTTAATTGTTCTCTGACCAAGAACGAAGTTTGCCATCACCAATTATGATTTCCTTATGCACCTTTATTTGTGATTTCCCTTTACTTGTTTCAAGTTGATTTATATGATAAGAAGTTGTTTACTAGAATGTCTTGTGTGTTAATAAATGTGATGCTTCTGTCCGTATTTTATTTATCGACTCTTCACTCCATAAACATGTGGTCTTGATTACTGAGCTCAGTTTTCGCTTGGGGACAAGCGAGGTCTAAGCTTGGGGGGAGTTGATACGTCCATTTTGCATCACTATTTTATATCATAACTTGCTGTTATTCATTGATATATTTCATATTTAGAGACAATACTTATGTTATTTCACTTGTTTTGCATGTTTCATGATTATTGGAGAATTATTCACCGGAGTCAGAATTCTGCTGGAAAAAGCACCATCTGGATACAATATTTCTGAAGATCAACAATTGACGGAAAATATACAGAAGGTCCTATTTCATCAGTTGACGGAGCCAGCCAAAAGGGGAGGCCGAGGTGGGCCACCATGGGCCCTCCCCATAGGCCGGCACGGCCCCCTTGGTCGGCGCGCCGCCACGTGGGGAGGGGCCCTGGCCCACCTCAGACATCGCCCTTTCGCGTACTTCATCGTCCAGAAACCCTAAGGCACGGGGGATCATCGAGGATAGACAGCGCCGCCTCCTCGAGGCGGAAAACACCAGAGAGAGAAAAGCTCTCCGGCAGGAAGAAATCTGCCGGGGAAATTCCCTCCCGGAGGGGGGAAATCGTCGCCATCGTCACCGCCATCGAGCTGGACTTCATTGGGATCATCATCATCATCATCTCCACCGCCGACACCATCATCACCGCCGCTGCACCTCATCTCCGCTGTAACATCTAGGGTTGAATCTTGTCTATTTCATAGGGGAAATTCTCCCGGTGTTGATTACTCCCTGTGGTTGATGCTATTGAGTGAAACCGTTGAATTAAGGTTTATGTTCAGATTGTTATCCATCATTATATCACCTCTGATCATGATCCATATGATGTCTTGTGAGTAGTTCGTTTAGTTCTTGAGGACATGGGTGAAGTCTAAATGTTAGTAGTGGATTATGTTGAGTAATATTTAATGGTTTGATATTTAAGTTGTGGTGTTATTCTTCTAGTGGTGTCATGTGAACGTCGACTACATGATACTTCACCTTTATGGGCCTAGGGGAATGCATCTTGTATTCGTTTTCCAATTGTGGGGTTGCCGGAGTGACAGAAACCTGAACACCCGTTGGTATATCGATGCATGAGGGATAGCAGGATCTCAGAGTTTAAGGTTGTGGTTAGATTTATCTTAATTAGTTCCTTGTATTTGCGGATGCTTGCAAGGGGTATAATCACAAGTATGTATTAGTCCTAGGAAGGGCGGTGCATTAGCATAGGTTCACCCACACAACACTTATCAAAACAATGAAGATTAATCAACTATATGAAGCGAAAGCACTAGACTAAATTCCCGTGTGTCCTCAAGAACGTCTGGTCATCATAAGTAAACAAACCGGCTTGTCCTTTGTGCTAAAAAGGATTGGGCCACTCGCTGCAATTATTATTACTGCATTTTATTTACTTGTATTTTATTTATCTGCTATATCAAAAACCCCTGCAAACTTGTCTGTGAGCATTTACAGTGAATCCTTCATCAAAACTGCTTGTCAACACCTTCTGCTCCTCGTTGGGTTCGACACTCTTATTTATCGAAAGTACTACGATACACCCCCTATACTTGTGGGTCATCACCTGCCCCTAGCCCAAAACTGGAGCCCGGACTACACACTCATGGCCACTCAATTCCACGGCAAGGCGCGCCACCATACCCTCCTCCTTCCTCTGCACCGCCGCCGCAGGGCAGACCTCCGCACCGTCGGGGGGCCTTCTTTGTGTTGCTACCTCGTGCCGCTGCAATGCCCATGCGCATCGAAGGGAGCGCCGTGAGAGAAACCTTCTGATACGTCTCCAACGTATCCATAATTTCTGATGTTCCATGCTTATATTATACCAATTGCTACATGTTTTATATACACTTCATATCACTTTTATGCATTTTCTGGTACTAACCTATTAACAAGATGCCACAGTGCCAGTTCCCTATTTTCTGCTGTTTTTGGTTTCAGAAAGTTACTTCTGCAAATATTCTCGGAATTGCACGAAACAAAAGGCCAGGTCCCTATTTTTCCAGCACGTACACGGAGTCCGAAGGAGACACGAAGTGGGGCCACGAGGCAGCCAACCCATAGGGCGGCGCGGCCCCCCCTTGAACCGCGCCGCCAGGTGGTGTGGGCCCCTCGGGGGTCCGCCGACATCGCCCCTTCGCCTATTTATTCCCCGAGTCGTGAAAACCCTAAAACACCAAGCCAATTTCCACGAAGAGTTCCGCAGCGCCGCCGCCATCGACGACAAGTTTCGGGGGACAGAATCTCTGTTCCGGCACGCCGCCGGGACGGGGAATTGCCCCCGGAGTCATCTCCATCGACTCCACCGCCATCTTCATCGCCGCTGCTGACTCCCATGATGAGGAGGGAGTAGTTCTCCCCCGAGGCTGAGGGCTCTACCGGTAGCTATGTGGTTTATCTCTCTCTCCCATGGTGTGATCTTTATGTGATCATGTGTATTGCTAGTATCGCTGAATACATTAATAATGTTTGTGCTACTCAAGTGATTTTGTCTAGTTTCTGGAGTCATTGTGACAACACGGTATCAAGGTGACAGTGTGGGTACTTGTGTGACTCTATGAATAATTTAGACATTTATCATGGCTTATTCTTGGGAGTTGTGGTGTTTGTTTACTCAGACTTTGTGCTACACTAGTGGACACTCTCAACAATGATCTCATAACTGAATAAGTAAAAGCTACTCTTAAACACTCTCTTGTTGGATAACAAACACCATTCATTGTGTAGGGCTACAAAAGCACACCTCAAGCCGGAGTAAACAAGCGCCACAATGTCATAAAGGAATCACACACGGTGCACACATTGTCACCTTTACACCGTGGAGAGTACCGGAGTTCATATTAAAGTAACCTCTAGAGTGCATAATAGATAAAGAGTAACATCTACATATTCAACTAGATTAGCACAACTGAACACAAGTAAATACTACTCGGATTATTCTCCTTCTTGATGAAGCAAGAGTACTATGCGTAGGGCTGCAAGAGCACACCTCAAAGTCTGAGTAAACAAACACCACAATTCCCAAGAATAAGCCATGATAAATGTCTAAATTATTCATAGAGTCACACAAGTACCCACACTGTCACCTTGATACCGTGTTGTCACAATGACTCCAGAAACTAGACAAAATCACTTGAGTAGCACAAACATTATTAATGTATTCAGCGATACTAGCAATACATATGATCACATAAAGATCACACCATGGGAGGAGAGATAAACCACATAGCTACCGGTAGAGCCCTCAGCCTCGGGGGAGAACTACTCCCTCCTCATCATGGGAGTCAGCAGCGGCGATGAAGATGGCGGTGGAGTCGATGGAGATGACTCCGGGGGCAATTCCCCGTCCCGGCGGCGTGCCGGAACAGAGATTCTGTCCCCCGAAACTTGTCGTCGATGGTGGCGGCGCTGCGGAACTCTTCGTGGAAATTGGCTTGGTGTTTTAGGGTTTTCACGACTCGGGGAATAAATAGGCGAAGGGGCGATGTCGGCGGACCCCCGAGGGGCCCACACCACCTGGCGGCGCGGTTCAAGGGGGGCCGCGCCGCCCTATGGGTTGGCTGCCTCATGGCCCCACTTCGTGTCTCCTTCGGACTCCATGTACGTGCTGGAAAAATAGGGACCTGGCCTTTTGTTTCGTGCAATTCTGAGAATATTTGCAGAAGTAACTTTCTGAAACCAAAAACAGCAGAAAACAGGGAACTGGCACTGTGGCATCTTGTTAATAGGTTAGTACCAGAAAATGCATAAAAGTGATATGAAGTGTATATAAAACATGTAGCAATTGGTATAATATAAGCATGGAACATCAGAAATTATGGATACGTTGGAGACGTATCAGAAGGTTTCTCTCACGGCGCTCCCTTCGATGCGCATGGGCATTGCAGCGGCACGAGGTAGCAACACAAAGAAGGCCCCCCGACGGTGCGGAGGTCTGCCCTGCGGCGGCGGTGCAGAGGAAGGAGGAGGGTATGGTGGCGCGCCTTGCCGTGGAATTGAGTGGCCATGAGTGTGTAGTCCGGGCTCCGATTTGGGCTAGGGGCAGGTGATGACCCACAAGTATAGGGGGTGTATCGTAGTACTTTCGATAAATAAGAGTGTCGAACCCAACGAGGAGCAGAAGGTGTTGACAAGCAGTTTTGATGAAGGATTCACTGTAAATGCTCACAGACAAGTTTGCAGGGGTTTTTGATATAGCAGATAAATAAAATACAAGTAAATAAAATGCAGTAATAATAATTGCAGCGAGTGGCCCAATCCTTTTTAGCACAAAGGACAAGCCGGTTTGTTTACTTATGATGACCAGACGTTCTTGAGGACACACGGGAATTTAGTCTAGTGCTTTCGCTTCATATAGTTGATTAATCTTCATTGTTTTGATAAGTGTTGTGTGGGTGAACCTATGCTAATGCACCGCCATTCCTAGGACTAATACATACTTGTGATTATACCCCTTGCAAGCATCCGCAAATACAAGGAACTAATTAAGATAAATCTAACCACAGCCTTAAACTCTGAGATCCTGCTATCCCTCATGCATCGATATACCAACGGGTGTTCAGGTTTCTGTCACTCCGGCAACCCCACAATTGGAAAACGAATACAAGATGCATTCCCTAGGCCCATAAAGGTGAAGTATCATGTAGTCGACGTTCACATGACACCACTAGAAGAATAACACCACAACTTAAATATCAAACCATTAAATATTACTCAACATAATCCACTACTAACATTTAGACTTCACCCATGTCCTCAAGAACTAAACGAACTACTCACAAGACATCATATGGATCATGATCAGAGGTGATATAATGATGGATAACAATCTGAACATAAACCTTAATTCAACGGTTTCACTCAATAGCATCAACCACAGGGAGTAATCAACACCGGGAGAATTTCCCCTAGGAAATAGACAAGATTCAACCCTAGATGTTACAGCGGAGACGAGGTGCAGCGGCGGTGATGATGGTGTCGGCGGTGGAGATGATGATGATGATGATCCCAATGAAGTCCAGCTCGATGGCGGTGACGATGGCGACGATTTCCCCCCTCCGGGAGGGAATTTCCCCGGCAGATTTCTTCCTGCCGGAGAGCTTTTCTCTCTCTGGTGTTTTCCGCCTCGAGGAGGCGGCGCTGTCTATCCTCGATGATCCCCCGTGCCTTAGGGTTTCTGGACGATGAAGTACGCGAAAGGGCGATGTCTGAGGTGGGCCAGGGCCCCCTCCCCACGTGGCGGCGCGCCGACCAAGGGGGCCGTGCCGGCCTATGGGGAGGGCCCATGGTGGCCCACCTCGGCCTCCCCTTTTGGCTGGCTCCGTCAACTGATGAAATAGGACCTTCTGTATATTTTCCGTCAATTGTTGATCTTCAGAAATATTGTATCCAGATGGTGCTTTTTCCAGCAGAATTCTGACTCCGGTGAATAATTCTCCAATAATCATGAAACATGCAAAACAAGTGAAATAACATAAGTATTGTCTCTAAATATGAAATATATCAATGAATAACAGCAAGTTATGATATAAAATAGTGATGCAAAATGGACGTATCAACTCCCCCCAAGCTTAGACCTCGCTTGTCCCCAAGCGAAAACTGAGCTCAGTAATCAAGACCACATGTTTATGGAGTGAAGAGTCGATAAATAAAATACGGACAGGAAGCATCACATTTATTAACACACAAGACATTCTAGTAAACAACTTCTTATCATATAAATCAACTTGAAACAAGTAAAGGGAAATCACAAATAAAGGTGCATAAGGGAAATCATAATTGGTGATGGCAAACTTCGTTCTTGGTCAGAGAACAATTAACAGATTGTACTTATCTTTCGAGCAGAGTCTTTATATTAGAGCTTATATTGCAGAACTTACATGATCAATCATAACAATCTCCTCACAAACATTGATAACCTTCAAAGTCATATTCATTCAGATAAAACTTTGTACTAAACAAGGAAAAAGACATGATTGCAAGTAATACACATGAATGATTTGAATCACAACAACTCAAATGCTTGCTTGAGATAGAGGGAAATAGGTTTACTGACTCAACATAAAAGTAAAAGATAGGCCCTTCGCAGAGGGAAGCAGGGATTAAATCATGTGCTAGAGCTTTTTAAGTTTTTGAAATCATATAGAGAGCATAAAAATAAAGTTTTGAGAGGTGTTTGTTGTTGTCAACGAATGGTAGTGGGCACTCTAACCCCTTGTCAACCAGACTTTCAAGAGCGGCTCCCATAAAGGACGTTATTTCTACCAGCAAGGCAGATCATCCCTTTTCTCTTTTGTTTACACATGTATTTTAGTTTCTTTATGGATGACACTCCTCCCAACCTTTGCTTACACAAGCCATGGCTAACCGAATCCTCGGGTGCCTTCCAACATTCACATACCATGGAGGAGTGTCTATTTGCATATTAAGTTGCTTACTGATAAATCAGGGCAAAACATGTGAAGAGAATTATTAATGAAAGTTGTAATTAACTGGGGCTGGGCACCCCGTTGCCAGCTCTTTTTGCAAAATTATTGGATAAGCGGATGTATATGCCACTAGTCCATTGGTGAAAGTCTGAATGACAAGATTGAAAGATAAAACACCGCATACTTCCTCATGAGCTATAAAACATTGACACAAATAAAGAGTAATAAAGTTTTGAATAGTTTAAAGGTAGCACATGAAGTATTTACTTGGAATGGCAGGAAATACCACATAATAGGTAGTTATGGTGGACACAAATGGCATAGGTTTTGGCTCAAGGTTTTGGATGCACGAGAAGCATTCCCTCTCAGTACAGGGTTTAGGTTAGCAAGGCTAGGTAGCAAGCATAAGAGTTGAGGGATGCAAACAAGCATATATAGTAAAAACAATCATGCAATCTTCCTTGTAAGTACAAATATTTAACTTGAGAATACTAAGCTCATTAACCAACAAGAAAGAAAGATAATGAAATAATATATCTACATGCACTTCCCTCTTTTCTACTTAAATCTCAAAGTATTGCTGCTACTGACCAATGCTAAGCTCGCCAAAACCAAATTGATTTACTTGATGCTCCCAAAGCGATACCAATACTAACAACAAGATCAATCATATAACAGAAATCGCAAACTAAAACAAGGTGTGCAGAAAGTAAATGATAAAACTTCTCATTAATATTCCATAACGGCAACTCACACCAAGGTATACATAGATAACCAACTAAAGGAGAAATACTTCCACACTGCAAACCATCCTATATGATAACTTCCCTACTCATGATATGACTCTACTTGAAAGCAAAAGGTAAAAGATAGTGATGTGATGTGATGTGATACCGCGGCACTCCCCCCAAGCTTGGAACAAGCCAAGGGGATGCCAATACCAATGATGAATTACTCCTTCGGTGGTGATGGTGAATTCTTGATAAGCTTATCAACCAGCTCCTTCAGTTCATCAATCTTGTAGGTGAGAATGCGAATCAACTCCGTGTTGTGCTCGATACGGTTCATGAACTTATCGGACTGTGAATCCCAGTTCTTGGAGTTGTCTCCCCACTTTTCATCGGATTTAGAACTCTTTTTCCCTGCATTGTTAGAACGATCTATATTCCAGCTATTGGGCAATTCTGCCTCGGGGATCCTCTCAATTTAATGTTTATGGATAAGAGTATGGAAGGGGTTATTAATGCCTGGAGAGGACGTCCTTGGAGCAAGGACGTGACGTGGGACCTTGCCTCCGGTACTCATCCGCGCGCCTCTCTTGAGGTTGAAGGGATTTGCCACCACTCCGATGCTTGCGACGGTGGCGCACGGGTATACACGCGGATCCTCCTCTACTTCACCTTCAGCGTCACTCTCGACTTCCTCCTCCAGCTTGGGGTCTTGAAGATCATCTTCCAAAGGCTCCTTGCCCTTGTTGTTGTTGTTGGAGACCATGGTGCTTCTAATTCTGAAAACAGATCCTGGCAGAAACAGCTCGAAACAAAACGCGACGAAAAGGCGATATACGAACCTCGGGGGTTCGGGTAAGTTATATAGTAAAAAGTTTTACATCATAAGGAAGGTACATGAGAGAAACCGGGTCGGAGAAGAGCTCCGAGGGGCGCTCCCCATAGGGCGGCGTGGCCAGGGGTGGACCCGCGCCGCCACGTGGGGGCGTGCCCTCGTGCACCTTCTCCACTCCGTTTCGATCTCGTAATTTTCCATATTTAATAGAAACACCAAAAATATTGTTCGGAAAGTTAAACGCGAACTTTTTATTACCAAAACTGTTACCTATTCGAAATCGAACTCAGCAGAACTACCAATTTGATCTTTGATGAAAATCTCGGAGTCACCACTCGAATAACATCAACATCTTCATTATAAGAATCTCCAGAAATATAATGTTTGAGTCTTTGTCCATTCACCACTTGTGTAGCATCATCTTTCAGTGAAGCAATTTTTATTGCCCCTGAACGATACACTCCACAATGACATAAGGTCCTTCCCATTTTGAGAGTAATTTTCCTGCAAAAAATCTGAGACGAGACCGATATAATAGAACTTTATCTCCAACATTAAACTCTCTTTTAATAATTCTTCTATCATGCCATTTCTTAACTTTCTCCTTAAAAAGTCTAGCATTTTCATAGGCTTCACTTCTCCATTCATCTAAAGAACTCAATTGGAGCAACCTTTTCTTACCGGCAAGTTTAAAATCTTTATTAAGTTCTCTCACAGCCCAATAAGCTTTGTGCTCTAATTCTAAAGGCAAATGACAAGCTTTTCCATAAACCATTTTATAAGGAGACATACCCATAGGATTTTTATAAGCAGTTCTATAAGCCCACAAAGCTTCCTTCAACTTACTAGCCCAATTTTTTCTAGATTTATTAACAGTCTTTTGCAAGATAGATTTAATTTCTCTATTTGATAATTCTACTTGCCCACTAGTTTGAGGATGATAAGCTGAAGCAATTCTATGATTAATACCATATTTAGCAAGGGTCTTTCTAAAACCACCATGAATAAAATGAGAACCTCCATCAGTCATAAGATATCTAGGTACTCCAAACCTAGGAAAATAACATCTAAAAGCATTTTTAAGAGTTTCACCATCAGCACTTTTTGTAGGTATGGCTTCCACCCATTTAGTAACATAATCAACAGCAACAAGTATATGAGTGTTACCTTCTGAAGAAGGGAAAGGACCCATGAAGTCGAATCCCCAACAATCAAATGGTTCAATAACAAGAGTATAATTCATAGGCATTTCATTGCGTCTAGAGATATTACCAACTCTTTGACATTCATCACAAGATAAAATAAACTTTCTTGCATCTTTAAAGAGAGTTGGCCAATAAAAACCTGATTGTAGAACCTTTTGTGCGGTTCTATCTCCGGCGTGATGTCCTCCATAAACACTACCATGACATTTCTCAATATCTCTTGTTGTTCATATTCGGGACACATCTTCGCATAATACCATCCACTCCTTCTTTATATAAGTGTGGGTCATCCCAAAAATAATGCCTCAAGTCATAAAAGAATTTCCTTCTTTGCTGAGCTGAAAAGGTTGGAGGCAAGTACTTGGAAACAATAAAGTTAGCATAATCAGCATACCAAGGACTATCTCGCGAGCTCACCTTTATTGCAGCCAATTGTTCATTTGGAAAACTATCATTAACAGGTACGGGATCATAAGCAATATTTTCCAATCTAGACAAATTATCAGCAACAGGTTATCAGCACCTTTCCTATCTACAATATGTAAATCGAATTCTTGTAAAAGAAGCACCCATCTAATAAGCCTTGGCTTAGCATCTTTCTTTTCCATAAGGTACCTAATTGCAGCATGATCAGTATGAACTGTGACTTTTGAATCAACAATATAAGGTCTAAACTTGTCACATGCAAAAACTACAGCTATAACTCTTTTTCAGTAGCAGCATAATTTCTTTGAGCAGCATCAAGAGTTTACTAGCATAATGAATAACATTCAACTTTTTATCTACTCGCTGTCCAAGAACAGCACCTACAGCAAAATCACTAGCATCACACATAATTTCAAAAGGTAAATTCCAATCAGGTGGTTCGACTACAGGGGCAGTAGTTAAAGCTTTTTCAAAGTTTCAAAAGCTTCCTTACAATCATCATCAAAAACAAAAGGTACATCTTTTTGAAGAAGATTAGTAAGAGGCTTCGAAATTTTAGAAAATCTTTAATAAATCTTCTATAGAAACCAGCATGACCAAGAATACTACGAATACCTTTAACATCCCTGGGATAGGGCATTTTCTCAATTGCTTCAACTTTAGCTCTATCAACTTCAATACCTTTCTCAGAAATTTTATGTCCCAAACAATTCCTTCATTAACCATAAAGTGGCATTTCTCCCAATTAAGAACAAGGTTAGTTTCTTCACATCTCTGCAAAACTTTATCAAGGTTTCGCAAACAATTATCAAAAGAATTTCCATAGACGGAAAAATCATCCATGAATACCTCTACAATCTTTTCACAAAAGCCATGAAAAATAGCAGACATGCACCTTTGAAAAGTAGCAGGGGCATTACATAAACCAAAAGGCATACGCCTATAAGCATAAGTTCCATAGGGACAAGTGAAAGTGGTTTTCTCTTGATCTTTAGCTCTAACAGCAATTTGTGAAAACCCAGAATAACCATCAAGAAAGCAAAAATGAGTATTCTTAGATAACCTTTCTAGCATTTGATCAATAAAAGGTAAAGGTAATGATCTTTCTTAGTAACTTTATTAACTTTCCGAAAATCAATGCACATTCTATATCCTACAACTACTCTTTGAGGATGAGCTCATCATTATCATTTGGTACAACAGTAATCCCTCCTTTCTTAGGAACACAATGCACAGGACTTACCCATTTACTATCAGCAATAGGATATATAATACCAGCTTCAAGAAGTTTCAATACCTCATTCCTTACCACATCCTTCATTTTAGGAATTAGACGACGCTGATGTTCAACAACGGCTTTGCATCATCTTCCATGTTGATGGCGTGTTGGCAAATAGAGGGGGAAATCCCCTTCAAGTCATCAAGAGTGTAACCAATAGCTCCTCGGTGTTTCTTCAATATTTCCAATAATCTTTCTTCTTCAAAACCTGAAAGCTTAGCACTAATAATAACAGGATATGTTTTCTTATCATCAATATAAGCATACTTAAGATTATCAGGTAAAGGTTTCAAATCAAAAACAGGATCTTCCTTTAGTGGTGGTGTTGTACCTAAATCTTCAACTGGTAAGTTATGTTTGAGAATGGGTTGACGAAGGAAAATTTCGTCAAGCTCATTCCTTCTTCCCTAAAGACTTCACTCTCGTGATCTCCAAATGTTGCTGCAAAGGATCATTAGGAGCAAGAGCAATAGATGCAAGTTGTTCAACCTAAAATCCTCATTAGGCAATTCGGTTTCATAGGGGTTTTAGCAAATTTAGAGAAATTAAACTCATAAGATTCACCAGCAAATTTAGTCAAAATTTTCTCTTTCTTGCAATCTATAATAACTCCACAAGTATTTAAGAAAGGTCTACCAAAAATGATAGGACAAGTTTTACTAGCAGCAGAACCAAGTACCAAAAAGTCAGCAGGATATTTAATCTTACCACATAAAACTTCCACATCTCGAACAATACCGATAGGTGAAATAGTTTCTCTATTAGCTAGCCGAATAACCACATCAATATCTTCAAGTTCACAAGAACCAATCTCGTGCATGATTTCCCTGTAAAGCTCATAAGGAATAGCACTGGAACTTGCACCAATATCACATAAACCATAATAACAATGATCACCTATTCTAACAGAAAGCATAGGAACACTGGCTTTCCTAGACTTACTAGGATGCGAAACAATATTAGAAGCATCTTCACAGAAAATAATGTGCCCATCTTCTACACTTTCAGTTACAAGATCCTTAATTATTGCTACAGCAGGTTCAACATTTATTTGCTCCTCTCGGTTCTATAGGTTTCTTTGCACTTTTGTTAACCACACTAGTTATAACAGAATGTTCCTTCATTTTAGCAGGAAAAGGAATTTTTCAATATAAGCTTCAGGAAGAATGTGATCAACAGTTTTAACTTCAATACATCTACTATAGGTAAATCAGTTTTATCTTTGTAAGGTTCATGATACTTATTAAAACTCTTCCTAGGCAATTCGAAATGAGAGGCAAAGGCTTTATAAAAATTTGCAACAACTTGAGAGTCAAGACCATAAGCAGCACTCATATTCGAAATTCATCAGTATCCATAAAAGTTTTAATGCATTCATAATCAAATTTATACCTGACTCTCTACCTTTGTCGTTCCCATCCTTCAGTATTCTCCTGAATCCGATCGAGAAGGTCCCATTTAAACTCTTCTTTGTTGCGCGTGAATGATCCAGAACAAGCAGTATCCAGCAAGGTTTTATCTTGAAAAGAAAGTCTTGCATAAAATTATCAATAATGACATTACCAGGAAGCTCATGAATGGGGCATTTGAGCATTAATGACTTCAACCTCCCCCACGCTTGGGCAATACTCTCTCCATCATGAGGCCAGAAGTTATATATGAGGTTTCGGTCTTTGTGAATTTCACAGAATTTAGAATAAAATAGAGGCATAATTTCCTTCCAAACAAGAGAACGCCCATTCTTCAGCAGTTTATACCAATGTGCCGCTTTACCAGACAGCGACAAAAAGAACAGTTTCTTCTTAACTTCATCCATAGAAATACCTGCACACTTGAATAACTCGCATAATTCATGTAAAAACAGTAAATGATCTCCAGGATGGACAGTTCCATCCCCTTCATAGCGGTTACTCATAACACGTTCAATAATTTTCATAGGTATTTTATATGGAATTACTTTCTCACCTGGCGCCTCATCCACTACCTTTGCAGTAGTAGTAGATTTTCCGAATAGGAATTCAAGAGAAGATTTCTCCATAATGAAATATAGCAGCAGGCAGAGATAAAAACAGCACGTACAGTAAGAATTTTCCTTACCAATTCCACTTACCAATAGCGCTTCACTCCCCGGCAACGGCGCCAGAAAATAGTCTTGATGACCCACAAGTATAGGGGGTGTATCGTAGTACTTTCGATAAATAAGAGTGTCGAACCCAACGAGGAGCAGAAGGTGTTGACAAGCAGATGAAGGATTCACTGTAAATGCTCACAGACAAGTTTGCAGGGGTTTTTGATATAGCAGATAAATAAAATACAAGTAAATAAAATGCAGTAATAATAATTGCAGCGAGTGGCCCAATCCTTTTTAGCACAAAGGACAAGCCGGTTTGTTTACTTATGATGACCAAACGTTCTTGAGGACACACGGGAATTTAGTCTAGTGCTTTCGCTTCATATAGTTGATTAATCTTCATTGTTTTGATAAGTGTTGTGTGGGTGAACCTATGCTAATGCACCGCCCTTCCTAGGACTAATACATACTTGTGATTATACCCCTTGCAAGCATCCGCAAATACAAGAAATAATTAAGATAAATCTAACCACAGCCTTAAACTCTGAGATCCTGCTATCCCTCATGCATCGATATACCAACGGGTGTTCAGGTTTCTGTCACTCCGGCAACCCCACAATTGGCAAACGAATACAAGATGCATTCCCCTAGGCCCATAAAGGTGAAGTATCATGTAGTCGACGTTCACATGACACCACTAGAAGAATAACACCACAACTTAAATATCAAACCATTAAATATTACTCAACATAATCCACTACTAACATTTAGATTCACCCATGTCCTCAAGAACTAAACGAACTACTCACAAGATCATATGGATCAGATCAGAGGTGATATAATGATGGATAACAATCTGAACATAAACCTTAATTCAACGGTTTCACTGATCAATAGGATCAACCACAGGGAGTAATCAACACCGGGAGAATTTCCCCTAAAATAGACAAGATTCAACCCTAGATGTTACAACGGAGACGAGGTGCAGCGGCGGTGATGATGGTGTCGGCGGTGGAGATGATGATGATGATGATCCCAATGAAGTCCAGCTCGATGGCGGTGACGATGGCGACGATTTCTCCCCTCTAGGAGGGAATTTCCACGGCAGATTTCTTCCTGCCGGAGAGCTTTTCTCTCTCTGGTGTTTTCCGCCTCGAGGAGGCGGCTGTCTATCCTCGATGATCCCCGTGCCTTAGGGTTTCTGGACGATGAAGTACGCGAAAGGGCGATGGCTGAGGTGGGCCAGGGCCCCTCCCCACGTGGCGGCGCGCCGACCAAGGGGGCCGCGCCGCCTATGGGGAGGGCCCATGGTGGCCCACGTCGGCCTCCCCTTTTGGCTGGCTCCGTCAACTGATGAAATAGGAGCTTCTGTATATTTTCCGTCAATTGTTGATCTTCAGAAATATTGTATCCAGATGGTGCTTTTTCCAGCAGAATTCTGACTCCGGTGAATAATTCTCCAATAATCATGAAACATGCAAAACAAGTGAAATACATAAGTATTGTCTCTAAAAATGAAATATATCAATGAATAACAGCAAGTTATGATATAAATAGTGATGCAAAATGGACGTATCAGTAGGTCATGCGGGCCGCGGCCGGCGCGCCGTCTCCGGTGTAGGGGTGGTGCTGCGTGCTGCCTCTAAGGCTCGGCGGGATGCAGTCCGGCGAGGCCTCCCTGGTGATAGCCCCAGTCTTGGCCGGTATGGTGACCTGCGATGGTTGGAGGTGGCATCTCGTGTAGTCGCTCTCAGGCACCCTGGCAGCAACGAAGCCGGGGCAGCGACCTAGATCAGTGGCCGCTTCAGTGACGTGGCTGAAGGTGTGGTGACCACATGATTCGCGGTGGAGCTTGATGGTCGGTGATAGAGAATGCATAACAATGCATGTACTGGCATGATGACTACTATGAGATTTACTTGGGCATTACCATGGAACACAGACCGCTATCCAGCATGCATCTATGTCTAAATAATCCACCTTCAGGTTAGCATCCGCACCCCTTTCAGTATTAAGTTGCCAGCAACAGATTATGCATTAAGTAAAGTGCATAATGTAAGCAACACAATTATCCTTAGACAAAGTATCGTTGTTTTACCCTAATGGCAACAGCACATCCACAACCTTAGAACTTTCTAGTCACATGTCCAGATTAAATGGAGGCATGAACCCACCTTCGCATAAATACCCTCTGGAGTTACAAGTATCAACTTGGCTAAAGCCTCAACAAGTAACGGAGGCATGCAAGATCATAAATAACATGGATATGATAATCAATAATCAACTTGACATAGTACTCTAAATATTCATCGGATCCCAGCAAACAGAACATGTAGCATTACAATATTTCTTGATCATGATAGGCAGCTCACAAGATCTAAACATGATGGCAGGATGGAGAAGAACCATCAGCTACTGCTATGGACCATAGTCCAAGATGAACTACTCACGCATCACTCCGGAGGCGGGCATGGCGATGTAGAGCCCTCCGGTGATGATTCCCCTCTCCGGCGCTGTGCCGGGAAGAGCTTCTGAACCCTCCCGATCTAGGGTTGACGGTGCGGCGTCTCTCTGGAACTTTTCGTGAAATCTGCTGTGTATCTAGGGTTTTTGCCTCGGGGGAAATAAATAGGCGAAAGGGCGGCGGCTGAGGGCGCCTGTGGGCCCCTCACCACGTGGTGGCGCGGCCCAGGGCCCACTCGCGCCATGGCATGGTGAGGGCGGCCAACGGCCCTCCTTCGTTTTTCCTCGGACTCCGTGTACGAGTGCAGAAAAATAGGGACTTCGCTTTTTGTTCGTCCAATTCCCAGATATTTCCTTAAGTATTATCTGGAACAGAAAAACAGCAGAAAACAGGAACTGGCACTGTGGCATCTTGTTAATAGGTTAGTCCCAGAAAATGCATAAAAAATGATATAAAGTGGTTAAAGCATGTAGCAAATGGCATAATATAAGCATGAAACATTAGAAATTATAGATACGTTGGGACGTATCACTGACAGTTGTATCGTCAACAAGAGTACAAACACAATTCACATTAGTCTCCCTTTCAGTTAGTCTCCAACTCAGAGTGGTATCCTGCCAATCTTCATCTGATACTGATACATGATCACCCAAATGCCTCTTCAACTGTGCCACGGACAGGTTTGACACGGGCACGACAGAGCAGCTACTCCTCCCACCTATGTAAATCCATCTTTGATCATGCCATTCCAATCTCCCACGGTAGTGGAATCTAACGCTCAAAGCATCCATCCTGCGTGAAGTAACAAAGAAATAAGATTTTAGCAACAAAACTGAATTCTGAAACTTTTTGAACACAACTGAATTTCCTTGCTGCATTGTCTAACATAGATCACCCGAAAATCATTGAGATGCACAGAAATTTTAGTGGAACTGACCTGGTCGTCGGCGCTGCAGTACAATCAGCAGATAATGGAACCGATCATCCGCCTTCGCCTCCGTCCATAGTAACCGTTGCCGCCGCCGCCGCAGGGAGAAAACAGATTGCGCGTCGGCTGCAGAGAGACATAGCAGAGGGATGAGCAGAGTGCAGGGAACGGATCAGAGAGGGAACGGAGCAGAGAGGATGCAGGGACGACCTCGACGCCGCGCAGTGCGATCGAAGGGAGAGTTAGGCGCGATCCTGGCACCGCCATCGCGAGATTAGCGGTTCAAGCCGACCAGGTGCTCGATCGTACAGAATTGCGGCACGAGCGATCGACTTGGGCTCGAC